>PVJC01002582.1:0-32920 GCA_004026665.1 Murina feae
AGGCAGGCAGTTGCAACAGAACCCTTTGGTTTGCTCAAGTTCCATGGCTGTTGGCCTCCATCTTGGCTGGGTTAATTTGCATACAGCCGCTCTGATTGGCTGTTGGCCTCCATCTTGGCTGGGTTAATTTGCATACAGCTGCTCTGATTGGCTGGTGGTAACGGTCACATTTGCATGTTTCGCTTTTATTATAGAAGATTACATTTCAATAAACCTGACTTAAAAAAGAGAGATTGGTCTACTCAGAAAGGGAGACAACATGTGCACTGCTTTGACTAACACCAGATACATTTTTAAAAATTTATTTCAGAGAGGAAGGGAGAGGGAAAGAGAGATAGAACCATCAGTGAGAGAGAATCATTGATTAGCTGCTTCCTGCATACCCTCTTCCCCACTGGGGATCTAGCCAGCAACCCAGGCATGTGCCCTTTACTGGAATCAAACCTGGGACCCTTCAGTCCACTTGCCAATGCTCTATCCACTGAGCCAAACCAGCTAGGGCCAGATGCATTTTTTAATTAGGTTTTTATGTCATTGTTTTGTTTTGAGGCAACATAAAGATTATAAAGCAGCGCTTAGAGTTTGATTTCTTAATATCTGGGAACTACATATTTATTTACACACACACCCATTAGTCTTTTCTTAACAAAACTTGTATTTAGAATAATTCACTTCCACTTTTGGATAGTTTCTAGAACAAGAGAAGCATTCAGATATAAGCAATGGAGCCAGGGGTCATTTTTTTTTTTTCCTGGCTAAAATGTGGTAAGTCCATTAGGCTCTCTGATTTATTATTTTTCTTAGTTTGAACCTTAGAAATTTGACTAAATTGTATTAAACCTAAAGAGTCCACATGGACTTATATTTTGGGGGATGTTTGAAATGCTCACATTACTTTTTGCACCTCATCATAGTTGTGGGCTTTGTGAGCTGCTAGCCTATCACTAGTATAAAGTAAAAATGTTTTCTAACATGAGCATTAAGTATTCATTAAGTTAATTCTCCAATAATCCAGGAAGAGAAAAAATTAGAATGAGATAGTCTTTATTAGTCAGTTAATAATAATAATAATAATAATAATATGATAGATATAATTTATCATACACTTATGTGTGCCAGTGTACTAAGCAACTTCATTCATTAATTAAATTATCCTCATAACATCATTAAGACATGAGAATAATTCTTATTGTATCACAAGGATATTCTACTAAAAACTTAAAGATATTCTGCCAAATAAATTAGCAAAACCTAAGAGGGGAAATCACCAGTGTTAGCAGTGGGTGTTGGAAAATGTATGCACCCAAGCTGGGATTGTAGGTGGGAGGTTAAATTGCTAAAAACTCTTTTATTAAGTAATCTCCAATATATATCAAGAGTCATAAAGATGTTTTACATTGTCTTAGAGTCTATGTAAGCCTATGAACATAGTCTAAAAAAATAATCCACACTATAGGACACAAAACCAAACCAAAACAAAGCTAAGGATTAATTCTACTGATTTGAGCAGTAAACACGATATTATTTTATTTATTTTACAATGTTAATGTATTCATTTAACAAATTACATTATGTAGCAATATAAATTATTTAACAATTACTGTTAAATAAAATAAAGTGTAAGCCCTAACTGGTTTGGCTCAGTGGATAGAGCGTCTGCCTGTAGACTGAAGGGTCCCAGGTTTGATTCCAGTCAAGGGCATGTACCTTGGTTGTGGGCACATCCCCAGTAGGAGGTGTACAGGAGGCAGCTGATCAATGTTTCTCTCTCATCAATATTTCTAACTCTCTATCCCTCTCCTTTCCTCTCTGTAAAAAATAAATAAAATATATAAAATAAAATAAAAAAGTATAGCCATATGACTTTATATTAAATGCAATATGCTATACATACATATACACCTATGAATGTTACACACGTGTGTATAAAATTAATACAGCTTTATATGCACATTTTCCTTGATTAAAAATATGTTCAAAACACTGCCCAGACAAGCTTGCAGTAGGTCAAAATTGAATGTCTGGCACCTAACATCACTTAGGCTATAGTATCACTACAATAGTAGCTCGCTTTTAGAACCCCAAATGAGGCTGTGGCATGTGCTTAGATTAATGGTTTTCTTTTTCCTAGAAAGACCTTTTTACCCTTCATGTCTTGAGTTAGCCTTATCCTTTAAGATAAAAGCTGGGAGCTGCCTTTCCTTAGAATCTTTCTCTGCCCCTTCCCAGGAACACCTGATCCTCTGTGCCAGCGTCTGACACTTTATTCTGAAATGGTCTCTGTGTAGGCTCTATAGGCCCTGCCTTCTCCCCTGTGTGAACTCAGAGCCCATTCCACTTCCTTATATCTCTAGCAAGTCCTGGGTGTGCAGGAGCATCACCAGCTTCTCTAGCAAGTCCTGGGTGTGCAGGAGCATCACCAGCTTCTCAAAAATGGAACCTATATGATCTGAAGTGCCAGCAGTATCTGCATTAAAATAATATGTTTAGATTAAAATAGAATGTTCCCATTGCTTAATCCTATATAATAAAAGCCTAATACGCTGTGTCCCCTCATCTGGTCAGCCATTCAACCAATCAGAGCCTAGTATGCTAATGATATGCTAAGGTCTCTCTACTACTCGCTATGACATGTACTGACCACCAGGGTGCAGATGCTTAGGTTAGCTGGCTGCTAGGATCCAGCTGATCAGGGCTGAGCGAGACTGCTGGACATGCCCTGGAGTCCTCCCATGGTCCCTCCCCTGCCCTTATCTTGCACAGATGGGGTCCCTCGGCCTGCCCTGTGCCCTCTTGCAATCCTGGGCTGAGGGACACCCCTCAAGTGCTTGAATTCTATGCCCCGGGCCTCTAGTTTCTAATAAATTTACACTGTGGTTATATTGTTGTTATAGTGATCAAAATACATGCATTTAAACATATGAATATCTACCTATTAATGTATCAGTTCCATTTTCCAATCAACACATTTTAGAACTACCTGGAGAAATAATTATATTTTATGACAAACTTGAAACATTTATTTGAAATCTGGGGCCAAACTTGATGAAAGCTTACATTAAAAAGCAATGGTGCTTGTCTGTAGCAGTCACCTTTATGCCATTGAAAAGCATATTACAAAATGAAAACTGCAAGTAATTTAGCCAAACCCAAGATATAAGAATTGTTGCAAAGCACTATATTAAAACCCTGAAGATAAAGTCACTCAGCCAATAAGAAAAGCTAACTATTGCCTTAGCCAGTTTGGCTCAGTGGATAGAGCATCAGCCTGCAGACTGAAAGGTCCCAGGTTCAATTTCAGTCAAGGGCATGTAGCATGGTTGCGGGCACATCCCCAGTGGGAGGTGTGCAGGAGGCAGCTGATCAACGATTCTCTCTCATCGATGTTTCTAACTCTTTATCCCTCTCCCTTCTTCTCTGTAAAAAATCAATAAAATATCTATTTAAAAGAAAAGAAAAGAAAAGCTGAGTGTCATAAAACAATTCAAGACAAAAGAAGGAAATCATAAAGGATGACATACAATGTGTAGACATTCCAAGTATTGACCTAGAAAGATGTTCTTTCATAGTCATGCAATCTGTGATCGTCCTGCCCCACCACAGACACCCAGTACTATTCCTAATCCCTGTGGTGGGGGTGATTTCAGGGAAGTAAAGGAACAATAACAGGAGTTGATCGTAAATGTTCTAAAGACACTTATTTGACTAAGCTTCTTAGATTTACTGAGCATCAACAGGGACAGTTGAGTAGCCGGTTTTTGGTGTGTGTGGAGACCTGATCTAAGGAGTGAATAACAACCAATTGCTCCTTGGGTATTAAAACAGAAGTAAAACGAAGAAACCCATGAAGAAATACTGAGCCTCTGTGAGGTGGTATTTATTATTCAAAATACCAACAATAATATACCATCTGACACATTAAAAGTTATGGAAGCCAACAATATTTTTAGTATTTTTAAAATATTGTGAGGCTCTAACACAAAGAATCTCTAAGAAAAGGGAGCTGAAAAATAAACAAACAAAACAACACACAGGACTAAGTGAAATTATAAATTTAAAGCCCAAACATGGTAACTTAGCACAGAACAGAACAAACTCGACCTTAAACACATACTAAGGAAGCATCCAAGGTCAATGTTACAGGTAAAGGGAAAAGGGATTACCTCAAGAGAGGGAAGGAAAAGGCACACATTTAGATGCACTGTTAGAGGGGAAAACAAAACCAGGTGAGCAGGGAAAGATCTGAAAATGGAAAGGGAAATGGAATCACTGGCTTTTCTGCCTCATTCATCAGCAGCACCGAGACAGCACACTTTGGAGCCCAGTAGAGTGAAAACAAGATTGGGCAACTGTAGCAGAAACACAGCCTCTCCACTTTTAAAATAATGAGCACAGTAACAGAGGCATGACTAGGAACCAGATGGAATAAGCACCGGGGAAAAGGCAAAAGGGACAGTCAGAGAGGCAGCGACAGGGTGTTTATTCTTTGGACTGAAAATTCAGTGCGGTTGGACCAGGTACATGGATCAATGGCCTGGGAGTAATGAGTTGAGAAACATGTGAATCAGCAATGACCACACCCCATCAAGCAAGGAAAGGGTTCTGGGCTGTGTGGGAAAAGCTGGATCTGGGTTTTAGAGTGTTATAATGAGACTTTACATGCTCAGTCATGACCCTCAGAGTCCCCACCTTGTACTCACAAGATTCCCCAGAGCACCTCTTCCTGGGCTCTTTGGCATGACCCCAGGGTCATAGTAAACCCAGATGCTTTCCTAAGTTTTACAAGGACCCGTGCCATCCATCCTCTGCCTTCCCACCAGCTTCTCTGCCATCTTCCTGGTGTTCACTGAGCTCTGGCTACTCTAGAGTTCCACCAACACTTGAATCTCATCCACCATATTTGTTTCTTTACACAGGTTATTCCCATTGGAAAAAGTTTCCATTTTCACTCTTCAGACATCACAGTATCAGAGTTCCCCCCTGACTGTTACCCCCTTGAAAGTATCATATTACCCTATTCTTCGTACTTTTTACATTTTACATTTTTTAATTTTTTTCTCTTTTTAAAAATATTTATTGTTGAAAATATTACACAACCCCCCTCTCCCCCATTAACCTCTTCTATCTGGCTCTGTCCCCCTAAATTTTTTCAATGACTGTCTCCATTTAAAATTATTTTGTATTAGTTTCAGCTATACAGCATAGGGGTTAGACATCACACTTTTAATCACCTCATAAAATGCATCAATATTTGAAATAAACATGTATAATTATTTGGTTACTTGCTTACATTTTTTATAAACTCCCACAAGAATATAAAATCCAAGAAAGTGGAAATCAGGTTTGTTCACCACTCAGTCAGTCAGTCCTACAAAACCTGAAGAGTGACTACTGTATAAATTCAATAAAAGTTTCTTTAATTAAGAAATTGATTCGCAGAAGAATCGTGATCATTTCAGCTGGGAAGCAAGGATAGGGAAGAACAGATACATACTGATGCCCACCTTGTTCCAAGTAAGGTGCTGGGATGTTATATACATTATTTCAGCAAACAGTCCACCAAACTTAAAACACAGTTATTAGTATCTCCTGCTTTTCAGAAAACAATTAAGCCTAAACACATTGAAATGACTTCTCCAACGTCATGAAAACCCTAAGAAGAAGAACTTGGTGTCCTATCTGATTCTGATTCTGAGTTCCATGCTCTGCCCATACTGACACTTCTTTGTTCTGATCACCCCCTTCCCTGATCAGCCCCTTGTGCACATCTTCAGTGAAGTCAACTATGATGGCCTTCTCAAGGAATGTCCAATAAATCTTAGCATTCCTTGTCAATATGATCCTGGGGCTCCCATGCTTCTCTGGGCAGGAAATGAATTGAGAAACTGTTATAAAGGGAACCTCTTCCAGGAGAGCAGGCAAAGAGCCTAACCAAGGAATATTCCCTGCCTTCAAGATAGGTGGTTCACACAACGTGTGCCCAGTGGGATTTCAGGATTTGTAAGGACACATAACTGCTAAAGATGTTTCATATTTCTCCTTCCAGAATGGGGATGTTTGTTACAATCATTCTAACTAATATCTCACCATTATATACTAATGTGAATGGGAAGAATTGTGGTTAGAGCTCGTAGGTTTCCAGTTTAAGAGAAGGCCCATCCAGATCTGTTGTTAAAGTCTGGCTGACCTCCCTTGGCAAAGGGGTGTGAATTTTGCAGGGAGAGGAAACTTTGATATATATCAGAAGAACAAACTGTAGCAGAATCAGTGTCCAAGTCTCCTTTCCTGCCCTGACTTACAGGAAGTGTACATCCCAAACTCCTTGCAATGATCTGAGGCCTTGTGAGTGGTGCTGGCTAATAAAATATATCACTTTCAAGAGAGACAGTAAAAATGCCCTGAGGATCAATCGCTCCCCCAGCCTCATGGGCTAATTGATACAAATCAAAAATCAAAAGGTATTGGCAAGTCATTTCCAATAAGTTTTAAAAGACACTGTGTGTGTGTGTGTGTTTTCCTATGGGTTGTATTATATAATATTGTAATATGTGTGATTTTGCATAGCGTATGGATGAGTGAGTATGCATGTGAATGTATGTGTCTGTGTGTGTTAGAACGTGTGCCTGCATGTGAATGTGTACCAGGATATATAGTGAGGACTGAAATAAAATGTGCATTTTTTCAGAGTTTCTAAATGCCAAAGCTTCCAGTCAGGGAATTTTCAAATAAGGATAGGATTGTTGTTCTCAGATGTTTCCTCAGAAGGCGACAGTGGTGAGCTACCTAAAGACTGCCACACCTGCACCGCCTGCTGCTGTTGAAGCTATCAGCTTCCTGTATGGAGATGACCTCACACAGCAAAGTCCAGATGCTTCCCTGTATCTGCTATAACAGTGCACTGGGGAGGGGAACACACGTGCCTTCTGTAGGGAAAATGAACAACCAGTATCTGGCAGAGAAAGTATTGAAAATGACAGGCCAGTTTTAAGAGGCCTTTTGTTTGGACTCACATTTTTCACCTAGAAATGGACACAATTACTGAAAATTAGAAATGGAGCTGGGCTTTATACAATGAAATGAGATAATTTCACGGCCCAAACAAGTGGGCTTACACTGAAAGGAAAGCCATTAAAATACACCTAAGCAGTAAGTTAATGGGGGAGAAATTCAATTTGAAAATGAGAGAACATTTTCAGATAGAAAGGGCAGGCAGTGGAACAGTGTGCTTAATGAGGTACAGTAGATATATTCAAGCTTAATCTAGATAATTTTAGATAATTACAGAAAAAGCTTAGGCTAGGGTTTGTTTTTTTCTATCTCTACCCTCCCCCTACGTCCCCCCCCCCCCGCACCCCTGCAAACACACACTGCTTGATGCCAAGTATTTGACTGGATCAGAAAAAATATACACTATCTTCTTATTATGTGTATTTTGGTATAAAGTCTATTTCCAAAAAATAAAATCTCAAAGAGTGTTTCTGTAGGTGACTAGATACCTATCCCCTGAAGGAACTGCATTGTCAAATTATGCTCAGACAGAGACATTTGGGATTTTCATTGTTCCTGACCACCCTACTTCTGTCGAAAGAATAAGCTCACCTGAGTTGTTATCCCTTCTCTCTCTTTACCTCACCCATTGAAAGTCTGTGGTGGGAAATAATATGAAGTGAATGGACATTCTCTGATAGTCCAAGGCTGCTTCCAAGGTCATGATGGGATTTTCCAAGGAGAAAAGCTTCTCAATGTTATGCTATTCTGTTTGTAACTGTGCTTGCATTCATTGCAACATCCTCGGACCCTTACCCAGGTTTCGCATTTTTCTGCAGGTCTTTGGGAAAGTTCGTTGGCTCTCAAACAGCTTGTAATATTTTATCTTCCCTTCACTGCCAGGACTGTACTGATTCCTCAGGCCGTGGGATCTGCCAGGATATAGCTACAGGGAATACAAAGACATAAGAATGTGTTGCACTGGAGATAGATGGTTTTGACTCTGCTGGATGCTGAGGCTTCAAACCTCGTTGGGACACTCTTGGTGTCATCGGGCAGGTTCAGGTGGGCAGCTCTGAGGTTGCAAACTCAGACTTAGTTTTCTGATCAGTACTGCTATTATTTCTGATCAAGGGATCTTTGAATTAAGCTACCTGGAGCTTAATTTGAAAATGCTTGTCATTGGTAACTGTCATTGGAGCAATTCTTGAGAATTCGTCTGGTGGGAAAACAGTATTGGGGCACAGGAAGTGCTAGCGAACTTGAAGAATACTTTAGATGAATATGAGATGGTATTTTAAGAAAAGTCTATCATTGAAAATGGCTGAGAAAGATCTAAGAGAACCAAGCTAAAAGAGCAGAGGTATGTAATTTTAAAAATCCAAGGTTTTAGAGGCCATAATTCAAATGAAAGGGATTTTTAAATTTTACTTAGGACACATTATACCAAAATTTAACTACATTTAATGTTTTGGGTGGACAAGGAGGAAATGTTTTTATTGAAAACCTATCTAGGAAAAATGGTTAGAACTTGTGGACTCTAATGTAAGACTATAGTGAAGATCACAGATATTAGACTGAAATAATTCCCTTGGGCAGAGCTAGGACTCAGGAAACTGTAGAGAAATAGCATCTCAAAGTTACAGATAGAGCACATAAGAGCTCATGGAAAATGCTTCCTTGAAGATTGTGGCAATTACAATAACCGCTTATATACTAGTTGGGTCAATGTAATAGGGGAAGACTAGGAGTACCATTGTAAAATGCTCAAATTATTGTCGACAAGTTTCAAGATAAATTCATTATTATAACTAGAGACACAGGTATTAACCATTTTCTCAAGGAAAGTGTCCTGGAAGTTTTATAAAATAAGAAATTTAAGGCAAGATAAAGGGTGGGTGATATGAAGTAGAGAAGATGGGCAGATCTCAATAGGTAGAATCCAGACTTGGGCTACATTTGGGATTTAGAGAAGGATACGATGACCCCATTCAGAAGAACAAAGCTAGGGATGTTTTCACAGAATAAAAAGCAACACATTTCTTACAATAGAAGATCCCAGTAGGGTCTGAGACATATATATATATAAAGAAAAATGTACAAAACCATTCAACAGGGAAATTAAATACAGCAGTTTTTCCAACAAACTAAACATTGAACACATTTATACATCAAGAGGGACTCCCAAAAATGTTGTGATGACAACACTCAAGTTGAAAGGACAGAATTAGTTTGATAAATGCTTAGGGATATCAGGAAATTGAAGACACCCAAGTATGACTGAATGAGGTCAAGCATTTATTTGGAGAGCAAATAACTGGAGTTGTCCACATTATAAATCAAAGTATTTTGCCAGTAGGATTGCCTGTCATCTCTATAAACACCCCACTGTCAGGAAATAGCAGCATTTGTGGAAATGTTTTTTACTTGGAGTCTAGAAAGAAAACTTGATCATAGAAAAAGCAGACCCTCAGATTCTCTGAAGAATAGTAGGACCAATGATAGAAAGGCTCATTGCTCTCCGTTATGTTACGTTGATAGGGCTAGAGTAAGAACCAGTGGTTCTCCACCTGTGGGTCACAACCCCTTTGGGGGTCGAACAACCCTTTCCCAGGGGTCACCTAATACTTCCTGCATATCAAATATTTACATTACGATTCATAACAGTAGCAACATTACAGTTATGAAGTATCAACAAAAATAATTTTATGGTCAGGGGTCACCACAACATGAGGAACTATATTAAAGGGTGGTGGCATTAGGAAGGTTGAGAACCACTGGTATGAACAATTAAGAGAATCCTTAGAAATTTATTTTTAAAGCAGTGTCCTTACTGGTATGATTACATCCACCTTCCTGCAGAATGAGAACACTGAACATGCTTTTCTTCTTATCACACTTTTTCTTCTTTTCTTCCTCTACCTATTCTTCCTTCCTACTTTGTCTTTTCTTTTTTTTTTAAAGGAACATAGAAATGTGTGACTTGTTTTCAGGAAAAATATAATGATACAAGATATGATGAGATGGGGTTTTAATTTATCTGAACATGTCCTTTTTTTAGATTGACCAGAAAATTGCATATATTCATTTTTTTTTTGCAGGCTCTGTACATAATTTCATTTTGAAACATCTGATAGTAGAAAGTGATTTGTATTCCAGTTGGGACATATCTTTACTGGAATTTACATCAATCTCGTTGCTGTCATTTGATCCCATTACAGAATCTCTAATAGACTGTTTGGAACAAAGGGCTTGGAATAATTGGGGATGGAATATCAGAAAATTCTAGCCTCAAATATAGTGTGAATGTAGAACAGATATGGTCATTGCACTGTTACAATCTATTTTTAAAAGACTGGTTTGGCAAAAACTGCCTCTCTAGTAGTGTTTCCTGGAAGAAAATCAAGGAGAGTTGTTATTACTGGGGAAGTGCCTTGTGGGAATGGAACAGTGATGTTGGTCTCATTCATGATGGAAGAATAACCACATTGTGGACTAACCATATGCTTAGTGTCTAAGTCCAGTGAGTTAGGAGACAGCAGGACATGGACTATTTGGAAAAGAAAACTTCCTCCCAAACTAATGGTTTCTCAGATGGGGTTACAGTCCCATAATTACAGCAGCTGTTGAGCCTCCTCTTTACTATTCCTATAAAGAGATGGAGGAAGCCATCCTACTGGTGATTTTGAGAGGAAATTGATTCAGGTAGCCAGCTTCCTTTATTTTCTTACTCAGGTACACTCTGACTAGGGAAGACCCATGCATTTCATTGCTTTCGATTATTAATACAGCATAGAGGAAGCTGGCTCTTTTGTATGAAGATGGGAGTTGTGATGCAGTTCTTGGGAGTCAGTTTAATTTAGGAAATTGTCAATAGCAAGAAGTTGCAGAAAGGTCAAGTTCTCCTTGAAGTGCATCTCTGCCCATGTGGGAATAGCATGGTGCACTCTTAGAAGCATATTCCCCCTCAGAAACAGATCTGAGGAATGGAATTCATCTTTGAGGAGTTCCACCAGAGAAAATACACTAAGAAAGATCAGAGTAGCCTAACTAGCACAATTTAGGGGAGTTGGGAGATGTGAGGCTACCACCAGAGCTCATTCTTGAAACAAGTGAGACTCCAGTCATAGTCAATGAATAGTAATAACTTATTCAAACCACTAAGGTTTTAGAGGGAAGTGATTTTAATAAAGTTATAGTTACCTTTTTTACCATTTCAAGGAGAGGTACCATCTACAGAAAACTGTATGTTTATTCTGAGTATTGTATGAATTAGCACCAAGACAAATTAAATTATATTTGCAGGATTTTGTTACTATGTAATCAGTAAGATAGAATTTGTCATGTTCGAATTTTTAAAAGCCATTGAACAACCCACTGAAGTTATTTAGAATTTTGACTTTTTAAAAAAAAATATTTTATTGATTTTATACAGAGAGGAAGGGAGAGGGGTAGAGAGTTAAAAACATCGATGAGAGAGAAACATCAATCAGCTGCCTCCTGCACACCCCCTACTGGGGATGTGCCCTCAACCAAGGTACATGTCCTTGACAGGAATCAAACCTGGGACCCTTCAGTCCGCAGGCTGACGCTCTATTCACTGAGCCAAATTGGCCAGGGCAGAATTTTGACTTTTGATAGTACAAAATATATCTACCTTAATTGTTTGATTCAATAGAAGTTATGCATATTTTACATATGTTTTCATAATTTAAAATCAATACATCAGTTTATATTGAATAGGTAAACAAGTTCACTTTCACTTTGAAGCCAACATGAGAAACTTGAAATATTTGATTACATAACTCACCAGTTCACCAGCTTTTTTAGTAACTTATTCAGAAACTGACAAGATTAACTTGCAAATTGTTTTTTTTTTAAATATCTAAATGATTTCCAAGTTTATAATTAATGAGCCTAAAGAAATAAACCATTTTTTTTCGGTATCAATAAATGTTTGAGACATTAAAATAAGAACAATCAATCATTTAATTTATCATCTTTCCCACATTATGTTCCCTAGCTCACTGATATGAGATCCTTTAACTCAATTTTTAACAGATATGTATTGAATAATGCACAGAATACATCTCAGTATTTATAGAGGAATATGTGTCAATGTCATAACTTCCTCATCCATGTCCGATTATTCTCCATCCTCAACAATATTCAATTTATTTCTCATAAAGAAATTCATTCCCAGGGAAGGTAAGAACTTATTTTGTTCAGCAAACTTGATGGTTAGGTGTGCTATCTCTCATATCTGATTTTCATTATTAACAATAAATTATCTCTATACATATTATTCAAAGATTAATAAGTGAAAAGGCTTACATTAATAATTAATGACATTTTCCTTATTTGCTGAAGACTGAAATTCAGTGAACTGAGAACTTTTCTTAATCTTTTTAAACAATATCTAGCAAAACTCTGAAAGTTTCATTATATTGTACTCCTCTGATATTCTAGGGTTACATATGTCTTATGATAAAATATTTTGGATAGGTTAATCAAATTCATCCAACTTTTATTAAGTCTCTACTTTGACAAAAGCAGCATAGGATATAGAAATGGGAAGTATATGGGATTCTTTTTACTCCTCAGATATTCCTTCTGGTAGTATATCCTGACTTACTATGATACCTCTATTGATTTATGTGTTCAGCAAATAGCTATTGAGATTTTACCCTATGCCAGCACCATTCTAGGACTGGGTGGTGTTGAAAACATTATTTTTGCCCTTAAAATCCAGGAGGCAGACAGAAAATAAAGAATATATTGATAATTTAGTTTGAAATAAGATGAGAATTATGTTCTTTAAAATGAAGTATATCAGAAGTTATATTTCTTTGTATAGTTTTTGTGTTTGTATATTCTGAATGCATAACTAAAGGATGAATAAAAATCTGGTTTTCTCAGTAGTAAAGCAATAAAAATAAAAATAATTACTTAACTTCCCGAGAGGACTACCTCAGAGGAGGAGGAGTTTTGTAAACTCACTGAAGACACTGACCACATTTATCTGGTTCATCAAATATTCTTAGAACACAATAAATGATTTTAGCATATAAAAGAAAAAGTACTATTTTACATTTTTAAAAGTTACATTGTTGCATATTTTCATAAAATGTATGAAAATGATTATTTTAATGATTCCCGGAATTGTTATTAGAAATCCCTTGACCATTCATATCCCCCCTTTTCTAGAAGATAATATATCATTTTCTCACTCCTAAAACCCCATAAACCTTCTCCCATTCTCCATGCACAGCTGATATCTTTCTTTCCTATTTTCCTGAGAACATAAACTTCCTAAGAAAATATATTTCATGGGCTTTATTATTACGTCTGACCACTCACCACTCTACAGCCAGGTTCCCATGGTATTTCTTCTCTGTCGTTATCATAAATGAATTACATATGCTCCGAATACATGTTCATCTGCTTTCATGGGAGATTTCATGACTTTTGCCCATTCTTGCATATTGCTTCAATATCTTCTCTCTTGTGTGCCATTAAAGTTTATCTCTCTACTGCATTTCTCCCATCAACATGCACATATCCTATTCTCTCACCCTACTTTACCCCTTTGCTATTGCACTTTTCTTTCCCTTAGAGTTAAACTCTCCAACAGTGTTGACTGTATTCACTACTACTGATTTATCCCTTATCAATGTTGAACTCACCTCATTCAGGATTTCACCTCCTCTAGGCTTCTGAAAATTTTGTTCTCAATGTCACCAATGGCCTCCACATTTCTAAATCAGTAGTCAGACCTCAAGCCTTGTCTTACCTAGCCTATCAACAGCATTTAACAGTTGATTACTGTCTCACCATAGAAACATGTTTTATCTGAATGGTTTCCAGACTGCCACAATTTCCTGTCCTCCTTCTATCTCACTACCAATCTTTCATCTCCTTGGCTGGTCCCTCCTTAACTTTGTCACCACTACAACCATTTAAACTTCGATGGTCAGTTTTTGTTTTTTTAACCTTTATTTTTATTTACTTATTTTTAAAAATTTATCTTTATTTTTGAAAGTATTACAGATGTCCTCTTTTTTCCCCGTTAACCCCCCTCCTTCCCATGGTTAATCTCTTCCTACCCACCCACCACTCCTCGCCATGATCTCACTCATATGTGGAATCTAATGAAAAATTAAACTGATGAACAAAATAGATCCAGAGACATAGAAGCATGGAACAGAACTGATGAATCTCAGAGGGAGGTGGGATGGGGTTGGGATGGGGGTGGAACAAGGTTAACTAATGGTCAGTCTTCTTACTAACTCACTTTATTCTCTATAATTGCTGTCTTGGTAATCATTTCCAGTTACATAATTTTGAATACCTTCTATTCACTGATGACTCCCAAGTGTATTTTCCCCAACCTAGACCTTATCCCTGAATTCCTTATCCCTGAATTATATGCAACTGCCTACTTGATATCATCACATGGATTCATAACTGATATTTCAAATTCACATGGCAAGAAGCTGACTTGCAAACAATTCTCTCCTCCATAAAAAATTAAAGTCTCCTCTGCAGCCTTTTTCACACTAATTGAGGACAACCTTGTCTGTCCATTTGTTCAGATCAAATCTTGGAATTATTCTTCAATCTATCCTTTGTTTTTTTCACCACATACATTCCAACAGAAAATCTGTTCTCTCTCCTCTCAAAATATATCCAGAATTTGACTACCTTGGAAAACCATGACCACCCATCATCTTTCACTTGATAATGCCAACTATTTGCCAATGTAGTACATTTCCACTAGCAATGTGTTCTACATTCTCACCCCATTTGGTATTGTCAGTTTTTTGTAGTTGATATGCAGTGACATTTTGTTTTTATTTAATTTGCATTTCTCTGGTTGCTAATGAGTCTTCACACATTTTCATAATAGCCATTTAGATATCTTCTTTTGTAGAGTTCCTATTTAATCTTGTCTACATTTCAATGGTGTATTTTTTACTTATTTATTTGAAGGTATTTTTTAAATATCCTGGCTATAAAATGTTTATTACATTAGTTGTAAATATCATCTCCTACTCATTGACTTGCTGTTCCTTTATTTGTAGCTTTCAGTGAAGATAAATTATTACTTTTGGTAGTCAAATTTATCATTCTTTCCTTCATGGTTAGTGGTTTTCAATGTCCTTACAATTTTTTTCCTACCTCAAGATTATGAAAATATTCTTCTAAATTATCTTCTGAAAAGTTTGACTTTCATATATAGATGTAGAATCCCCCCTAATTTGAAACGTGTGACTCTAACAGAGGATAAAACAACTTTTTTTATGTGGATATCCAGTCTCCCCTTGGGAAAATAGTTCTTTTTCCCACCGATCTACAGGGCCATCTCTACAACATATTATGTCCAGATAGAGTGATTTTCCCCTTGGGCTCTCTATTGATTCTACTAAATTATGATGAAAGGTTTACCTAAGTCAGACAAAACCATAGAAGTCATAAAACCAATTGGTCAATTTGACTTGTTATTATTAAAATTGATATTTTTTAACATCTTGGCCTGATATAAATATCAAAAAAGTCAACAACAGATAAGTAACAAACTGAGGAAAACATGCTTGTCATACACAAGATGTAAGCACTTCTGTGAATCGGTATGGAAATGATGAGTGACACAGTGGTAAAATAGGAAGAGGAAATAGATGAAGAGAATTCACCAGGAAATCAATGAATATGGCACATGAACATATAAATATTTTTACTTGCTTCATTATTAAAAAATAAAATTAAGAGGAATAATGAAATGCAATTTTCATCTTATCAGAATGGCAAATGCTTTTAATATTCTGTTATTAAAAATGAATGAGAAATGGATATTTCAGATTCAATCAGTAGAAATAAAAATATGTGATACCTTTTAAAAGATACATCTCTATTGCCCATTTGTGCATGTGCTCACCAACTTATTTAATTCTCACAAAACACAATGAAGCCAGTACAATTATGATCTCATTTTTCAAATAAGGAAACTAAAACCAATTAGAGGTAAAGTGACTTGCCTAAGATCAAAACTACATTTTTTTTAGAAAGTACTCAAAAATTTTTTTTTTTAATTTTATTGATTTTTTTACAGACAGGAAAGGAGAGGGATAGAGAGTTAGAAATGTTGATAAGAGAGAAACATCGATCAGCTGCCTCCTGCACTCTCACCACTGAGGATGTGCCCGCAACCAAGGTACATGCCCTTGACCGGAATCGAACCCAGCACCCTTCAGTCCGCAGGCCGACGCTCTATCCACCCAGCCAAACCGGTCAGGGCAGAAAGTACTCAAATTTGATTCAAAATAGTCTGCCTCCAGATTTCAAGATTTTAACCGAGTTCCATTGCCTTTCCATGAATGTGTGAGTGTTCATATCTTTATTAACACAATATTAAATGGAGCATTAGTACCACACAATATAGACTTAAACATTTATTCATGAAATGGAATACAAAGCAGTCATTTTTAAACATACTTTAAATCTATAACTGCTGATTGAAAGAGGTAAAAGAAACTGGTGATAATGGTTATCTTTGTGGTATATTCTATAAATCTGGGGTCAAATTTATTTTTTATTCTACTACACTCTTGCATGGCTTTAAAATTCTTACCATAGACATCTGGTGCAATTGTATATATTTTTTCCTCCCTCCCAACCCCCCACAAAAAGCAGTATAGTAATCTCAAACCTGTCTTTGTAATGGGAAAATGTGATGAAATACCATCATCTACTCTGGCCCATGTTCACCTAAGGCCTGCAGTAGATAGTCATAGCTTCTGTAAGGAAAACTTTCTATTGTTCTTTGCTTGCCATCAATGTGGAAGCCAGGGCACTGTGCCTAGAGCAGATTTAGCATCAAAAACTCACTGAGGTTTTGTCCTTCCGTTGGTTATTAAGGAAAAAATATAAATGTCTGTGGTGTTTGGGAAGCAAATTGAGGAGGTAGCTCAAAGCAGTGGGGCTTCCTGCCGACTCTGTTAAGCCTTCCAAACACCTTAATAGTTCATTTCTCAGAAGAAATGTCAAGCTACTCACGCTGTCAGCACAGCAGATGCTCTGCTGATGTCTTTGGGGAACAGTGTCAAGTGACTGGAAAATGGATGCCAAAAACGACATACAATTCTTACCTTCATTATTAAATTTCATTGTTCCCATGACCCAGTGTTTACTCATTTACCTCAGGCTTGAGTGTTAACACTGGCCGGGGAGACTCAACCATGTGACGACTGGGACACCAGGGTCCTCAGGTGTCTCTCCGCCTCTTTCACAAGATTGTCTCTGGCATCATGAAGAATGTGTCTGTTTGATGTGCTCAGCACTGTGAAAGTTTCCCCTCTTAACTTACAACCTTTATTTTCTTTCTACACAGGTCTTGAAATATCCTATATTTGTATTTGTTATCTTTTTTCATAGAGAACTTTTATTAAGAACCAAAGTAAACAATAAACACAGAAATTATCAACTTCCCCTGTGCTTTCTCTAAAAAACACATACACACATATAGTGCATAAGTACTTTTTAACATAGAAAAACCACTTTAGACCAGGCATTTCTAAACCCTGAATTCTCCTCATACCTTTCCGTGTCTGGTGATCTGAAGAATTTACATAGAATAGTTGCTGGCACTGTGCAATTCCAATATCGCCTTTCTTTCATTACTCCAACATTTTCTATTTCAGAAAGTACAGAACACATTTATGATTGTGACACAGCCTCTGGCCCTGTGCTTTTGTGCCAGTGTCAAGAGTCACCCCAGCAATCATTTCCTAGTGGTCATTTCTACATCAAACCAGCGAATAATAATCTGATTAAACATGAAGTGAGCCACACAGCCATGATACAATCAATAAATTATCCTTTGAGAAAATAAGATAAAAACACTTTCTTTATAATAACATTTTATGTCTCTGCTTAATATTTACCAGTGTGAGTTTAACATATTTTCTAGTTATTGTTCATTACTCAATATTTTGCAATATTATTTGGCATAATGAGGTAACAAATATGCAATCTCAATTAAAAAACTTCAATGACAAAATAGAACCAAATGAAATATAACAAAAAAAGTCTTAAGGGAAAATAGTATTGAATAGACTAAACAACATATTGAACAATAAAAAAATCAATTCATTTGAAGAAAGAGCAATACAAATAATTAAAACTAAAACACAAAGAAAAAAAACTAGTTAAAAATGTGTGAAAGAAAATAAATAAAATTGCCTTGTTCAGAAAAATATAATGAATTTTGCCTCTGTAACCTGTGGGACAATATAAAGATTGTAAAAATATTGTCAAAACAGAAAAAAATAAATAAAAGAAAAAAGTTTTGGACAGAAAATATATTTAATGAAAAAAATGGCAGAACATTTTTAAGTTTGATGAAGCATAAACACAAAAATATAAGAAGCTCAAAAAACCCAGAGAAGGATACATAGAAAGAAAATTACACCAAAGGTACTTTCATCAATCAATTTATAGAAAACCAATGATAAGGAAATATTCTTAAAAGTAACCAGAGAATAGAACCCATTTCTTCTCAGACACAATTAAAGCTGGAAGAAAAAAAGAATAGACTTTGTACTAACTTAAGCTTCTTGAATGAAATGAGCATTCATAAAAAGGTTATGAACCCAGAAGTGTTTTCAGTTAATTTATATTATCAAAGGATCATCTTGCCTTCTAGGGTTAAAACAGACATGGGTCAGGAGATGAATAAAAGCAGAGAGACATTTTATACACTTATTATATCATCTTATTGCTCTATCAGCAGTATTGGTAGTATTGATTCCTTTCTTACTCTTGACACACTCTCTTCAATTGGCTTTGAGAAATCATATTTTCCTCCTCTATTACTGGCCATTCCAAAAGGAGTTGATGATGGCTTGGATCAGAAAGGAAGCAAGTACTATGGTGAGAAGTGGGGAATTTTCATGTGTATTGTAAGGAAAAAACCAGCATCATTTCCTAACAGATTGGGTATGGAATATGAAAGAAAGAAGGCATCAAAAAATGACTCTAAATATTTTGTCCTGAGCAATTGGAGAGATGAGGTAGCCATAAAGTGGCAGAAAAAAATATGATTGATGCAGAGGTGTGTGTGTGTGTGTGTGTGTGTGTGTGTGTGTGTGTGCGTGCGCACGTGTGTGTGTTGTTGTTTCTGTTTTGTTTCATTTTGGTTTTTTTTAGTGTGGAGGGAGTGGTGTGGGGGAAGAAGAATTAGCAGTTTAGTTTTGAGTAAGTAAAGCCTGAGTTTTCTATATGTTCAGAGGTAATATTGAGTATGCAGATACATATATAAGCCTGGATTTAGAAGAGATATCTAGGTTGGGATTATACATTTCAGGGCGTTGGTACATAGATGATATTTAATATAATAGGAAAGTATGTGATCACTGAGTAGACAAAGGATTCAATGGATATGTATTGAGTGGATCAACCATAAGAATATATGTAATCACTGAGTGGAGAAAGGACTGAGTTCAGAGGTACTCAAATGTGAAAGAGAGAAAAAAATGTCAGAACATAAGATAATGAAAGGAATGGCCAGTGATAGAGGAGGAAAATATGATTCCTTTGAAGCCAATTGAAGAGAGTGTATCTGGAGTAAGAAAAGAATTAATACTACCAATACTGCTGACAGATCAATAAGATGATGACATTGCTGATCCTGTAACTAGAAGAACACAAATCACAGCAAAGTCCCCCGATATGTGGAGGAGAAAAGAACACAGGCCTACGATAAAATTTCATAGTCACTATCATATGAACAACTTATATGTTTCTAATACCATAAAATATGCCTAATGTCTACTTTTTATATTACTAAAATAATATAAAAGCCCAATGCACAAAATTTGTGCACTTGGGAGGGGAGGATCCCTCAGCCAGGCCTGTGCCTTCTTACAGTCCAGGAGCCCTAGAGGGCTGTCCAACTGATGGCTTAGGCTCCCACCACCGCCACTGGGCTAACCAGCTGTGAGTCCAGCTTCTGATTGAGCAGCACTCCACCTGTGCGAGCACACTGACCACCAGGGGTCAGTTCCTGCATTGAGCAGGATCAGGCTGAAACTGGATCTCCGACGTCCCCCAATGTGTCCTGGATTTCGAGAGAGTGCAGGCCAGGCTGAGGGACCCCACCAGTGCACAATTGGGGCAGGGGAGGGACTTGGGAGGTTGGCCAGCCAGGAAGGTTCTACAGGAGGGCTCCAGGGTGTGTCCGGCCCATCTCACTCATTTTCCATCTGTCAAACCCCAGCAGCAAGTTAACCTACCTGTCGGAGCGTCTGACCCTTGGTGGTCAGTGCGCGTCATAGCAAGCAGTTGAGCAGCCTTAGCATATCATTAGCATATTACACTTTGATTGGTTGAACAGACAACCAGACGACTGGACACTTAGCATATTAAAATTTTATTTAATAGAATTCCCCAGACATTTATTTCACAGGGTTTTTTATTGGTGTACAGGGAGAAAAGGGGACAGAATTGAAAATCATTTGCACTGCTGTTTGAATATTATGATTCTTACATGCTCTTATACATTCCTTCATTTGTAATGTAATTTGATACAGTTCTCCAGTGATTTTTATAAATTGAAATATGATTCACATAACATGAAATTTGCTATTTTAAAAGCACACTTTAGAGATGTTTGGTGTATTCACAAGTTTGTGAAATTATCACAGCTAACTCCAGAATAGTTTCATCATCCTCTAAAGATGGGCTGTACCCATTAGCAGTCATGCTCTACCCTTACGCCCTCTTGCTCCTACTCTACTCCACCAGCTCCTGGCAACCATTATTCATTCCCTTTCTATCTCTATAGATTTGCCTATTGTAAATATTTCATATAAACTGAATCACACAATATGTAGCCTTTTATGCTTCTGTTGCTTAGAATAACATTTTCAAGGTTCATGCATGTTTTAGCATGTTTTAATACTCCATTCCTTTTAAATGACTGGATAGTATTTTATTTTGTAGATCTTTTCATCAGTTAATGGATTGTTAAGTTGTTTCCACATTTTTGCTATTATATATATAGTCATAATAAATGTGTCTGTATATTTTTTGTGTGAACATATGTTTTTATTCATCTTAGGTATATAATTAAGATTGCTAAGGCTGGGTCATATGGTAACTTTATGTTTAACTTCTAGAGAACTGCCAAACAGGTTTCTAAAGTGGCTGCATCATTTTACATATTTACCAGCTTTGTATGAAGATTTAAATTTCTCTATTCCCCCATTCTTGTTATTGGCTGTTTTTATTTTAGTCATCCTGATGGTATAAATTGGTTTTGATTTGCATTTTCTCAATAATTATCGACGTTGAACAGCTTTTATCAAGTGACTATTGACCACTTCTATACATTCTTTGGAGAAATGTTATTTTAAATTCTTCATTCATTTTCAAAACTGATTTATTTGTCTTTTTATTGTTAAATAATAAGATATAATATATAATATTAATACATATGGATATATATTTTCCTATGTGCTAACTTTATAAGATACATGACTTGTAAATACTTCTCTCATTCTGTAAATTGATTTGTTATTTTCTTTATAGGGTTCATTAATGCCTAAATATTTTTAATTTTGAAAAAGTCTAATTTATCAAAATTTCTGGTTGCTTTTACTTCAGATGCTATATAACTAAGAATCCATTGCCAAATCCAAGATTACATTTTGTTTTCTAAAATGTTATGCTTGACATGCTTTTCTTCAAATAATTTTGAATTAATTTTGGTATATTTTGGGGCATAGGATTACAACTTTATTCTTTTACATGTGAATATCTAGTTATTCCAGCACCAACTGTTAAAAAGACTATTTTTCTCCTCATTAAATTGTCTTGGCATCCTGTCAAAAATCAATTGACCACAAATGTATGGGTTCATATCTGGTATCTCAATTATAGTCACTTGATCTATTTGTCTACCCTTAAGGTCTCTTGATTAATGTAGCTTGTAGTAAGTTTTTAAATCAGGAAGCATGAATCTTCCATCTTTGTTATTTTTCAAGATTTTTAAAAACTGTTCTGGGTCCTTGAATTTCAATATAAATTTTAGATCAGCCCCTAAATTTCTAGAAAAAATCTAGCAGGGATTTTTTAAAGAATTGAACTGAATAAATGTGAAGAATATTGACATCTTAACAATCTTGTCTTCTAATCCATCAAACACAAGGTATCTTCCCATGTACTTAGATCTTAATTTCTTTTAACGTGTTTTATAATTTTTAGTGTATCAGTCTTATACTTCTTTGTTAAATTTATTTCTAGGTATACAAGGTTTTTAATGCTATTATAAATGAACTTGCTTTATTAATTTCATTTTGAATTTCCACTTAATTTGCTTTTACACCAATGGTTAATTACAAGAAACTAAGCAGAAGTTTCCTCTTCCCCGTCAGTTTTAAATAAAACTTGCATTTAATTTAAAATATGTACTTCATATTTTAAATTAAATGCAAGTTTTATTTAAAACTGACGGGGAAGAGGAACACTGAAGGACTTGCATGCATGCATATAAGCATAATCAATGGACACAAGACACTGGGGGGTAGGGGAGGAGGGGGAAGGTCAAGGGGAAAAAATGGAGACTTATTTAACATTTTTTGTAATACTTTAAACAATAAAACAAAATTAAAAAAAATAAATAAATAAATAAAAATTTAATAAAATATGTATTTCTTTATTTAATTTCTTTTTAATATGAAGGAGATGTTCTTACCTAATATTATAGACTATCTTCATTTCCTCACTAGAAAGATGTGTTTTCACCACTGCCTCCTGAATTATGGAAGAAAGATTAACCCTGTGTTGTGAAAGAACGATTCCATTTCAAATAAGAATTTCCTGTCTTCTCCCAGCCTGCTTGTCTCTCATCCAAGGCATATCCAAACCCTAATTCCATTAGCTGTTGGTAATATTGATGAAGATGGAGATGGGAAATAGTGATGGTTTGGAGTCAAGTGTGTTTATGTGTGTACATATGTGTATGTGTGTGCATGTATAGGCAAACCTTTGATGATCTTACACTTGAATATTAATAATTACCAATTTAAAATTCCAACAGATTTTTTTCAGCAAGTAACTACTAGCAATATGGCTTTGAGAAAAGAGACATTTCCTATACCAATTTTGTTGAAAAAGAAAGTTTATTTAAGCAGCGTCAGCTGGATAAATGAAGAATGCATTTGTTTCAACTCCAATCTACAGCAATAAACTCATTAATTTTGATGGATTATAGAAGCAGGGTTTTTCTTTTAAAAAAAATAACACTTGTGTTTCTGTTCTAAGAAGCTAATGGAATTTTTAGTCTCTCAGCCTGGTTTTCTTATTTGTGTGTGTGGAGTGTGAGGGGCCACTGAATCCTGACAACCTGTTGGATGAGGTCCAACAATAACCAGTCAGATCAGTGCAACCCAGAGTGCCACATGGGACATGACAAGAAATTGTGCTCTCCTTTAGGATGCAATTACCCTGCTGGTTGCTGGAGTGGGTGACCTCTTTTACTCTGGCATTTATTGAATCCAGACCTAATGTCTGGTCTCATTTCAAAGTCCCTGTCTGCAATGCCTACCCCAAGGCCAAGTACAGTAGACAGTGAGCCACCATTGCTGCCAAGAATTAGTACTTTGAAAAGCGTCTTTGCCAGGAGATTATCATGCCTGTTCCCGTTAGAATCAACATTGCTTTTTCTGGCTCATTAAATGTAAAATGCAATTCAGTTTCAAAGATAAGTGCTTTAATTCACAAATGGTTGACAGCAGTAGGATTATAGTGCAGGCTCTGAACTTAAAAATAGTTTGGGTCTGGTTATGAGTATTTCTGCACTGAGAAATATTTAAGAGATGATATTAGTGTTTGGTGTTATCAGTTCAGGAATCAAGACACATGGGAGGCATGACATTTGAGTAATGGGATTTGGAACTGAAGTCATGGTCTCTATTTCACATTAAGAAACATTTTGAAGAAGTAATGTATAGGTTTCATTAAAATCTATGCTGTAAGTTATTTTATTAAACTTCTATAGTGATGTATTAGACATCATTGCAAAGAAGAGGTGGTTCAGTTTTTCACTATTTGACTGTAAGTTATCTACTCTTGAATCTCAACTTGGGGGACATGTCCTTATTAAAATGGAACTCATAATTAAAATTTTGTGCATTTCCTAAATCCAAACATGCAAGAGGGAACATTTAAATGCCTAGCAATTAAAATGAAAACATTTTACTTTCCCTGGCAGCCTTTTAACTTTTCAGTTCATCATATTTATAGTTATCATTATTAGACATCTGGAAAAATATAGTGATGCTTGCTATTTATATGACCAACTAAAGACTTTGAATCACTTTGCAGACATGATCTCATTAATGCTCTCTACATCTCTGTGAGGTAAGAGCAATTATCTTCATTTTATTGAGTTTAAATTACTTTCCAAGGTGTCAAAGAAAATTATAGTAGGATATGGAAAAAAATCAAGGTCTTTCAGTGTCCACTCTAATAGTAAATTCTGTTCAATAAAATTGTAAAGAAATAAATCCAGTCTTAAGTGCACGGGGCTTAATTTTTATTTGATGAAGCTTTTTGACAGATAACATTTTGTAGTTATACGATTTCCAAAATAATTTATCAGGCTGACCCATATTCTACTGCATTTGTCAAATCAATATTTTATGCAATGACATTTCCCTAAATTTTCCAGGACAAAGTTTTACAAAGAGGTGGAAATATAATTCACTCTCCGTGAATATTTTTACTGATTAAAGTACTTGTTATTGCCCTTCTAATTGTTCATACTTTTTCAATCTCTACCATCCACAGCTACATGTGTTATCTAGCCTTGGTTTTTATGTGATGGTTTGAAATGCATTTCTCTTTACATTTTAAGAAAAAAGTGAAAGGCTTGCCAGTATTCACTGTGTGGGTTTAATGAATTATTATGGAATTGATTTCCTTATTCTAAATACCCTCCACTTTTATAAATGTTAAGACTTAGGCTAGCATTTTCATCTTCAACTTTGTTTCCAAATTGTCAGATATAAGATGAAAGATATAACTGATTTTTATTCTTTTTTTACTATAAACATTAACACTTACATATATGGTAAAATGATTTTCAACAAAATAATTAAATAGTTGAAAAACAGTCTTTACAAGAAATGGTGCTGAGACAACTGGATATCCAAATGCAATAAATTGAATTTGGATCCCTATTTTATACCACATGCAAAGATCAGGGATTGTGTGTGTGTGTGTGTGTGTGTGTGTGTGTGTGTGTGTTTAAAGGATCTAAATGTACATAACAAACAATAAAACACATAGAAGGAAACTGATGCAATCTTAATGACCTTGGATTAGGCAAAACATTTTTAGATATGACACTGAAAGCACAAGTATTATAATAAAAAATAAAACAAACTGCATAAAAATGAGAAATTTGGTGTTTCAGTAGTAAAGAAAGTGAAAAATTATTTACAAACTGTAAGTCTGTTAAGGGGCTTGTATCTAGACTATGCAAAGAATTGCCATAACTTAATAATCTAAAAATGACTCATTTAAAAAATAGACAAAGGATTTGAATATAAATTTATTTGAAGAATATATACAAATGGTTAATAAACACATGAAAAGTTAACATAGTTAGGCAATAGAGAAATTCAAAGTCATGATAAGGTAACATCTCAAGTTTATAAGGATGACTAAAATCAGAGACAAGCCAATAACAAGTGTTGACCAAAATACTGAAAAATTGAGATCCTCAAATATCATTAATGGGGAATTCGTTTTGGGAAATAGTTTGACAGTTTCTCAAAAAGTTAACCATAGAATTGCTATATGATCCAGCAATTCCACTCTTAGGTGCATAGCCTAGAGTACTGAAGACATAAATTTACACAACTTATACATGGATAGTCATACCTGCATTATTCATAATAGCCAAAGAGTGGAAACTACCCAACTATGTATCAACTAGTGATAGAGAGAAGAAATGTGGTATATAATACAATGGGATATGATTACCCACAAAAAGGAAAAAGCACTGATACAGGCCATAGCTGGAATGAACCTTGAAACCATGCAAAATGAAAGAAGCTAGTCACAAAGACCTTCTTTTATATGATTTTGTTTATGAAAAATGTCTAGGAAGGTAAATCTATAAAGACCTAAAGTAGATTACTGGTTACTTAGGCCTAGGAGGAAGAGGAAAAGGATGATCAATGACTGATAATTGGTACAGTTTGGGAAAGGGCTATGGAAAATGTTCTAAATTTAGGTCTTGGTGATGGTTGCAAATTTCTGTCAATATACTAAAAACCTTGAAATGTAACCTACAAAAGGGTGAATTTTATATATGGATATTTTGGTAAAGCTATTTTAACTTAACAAATATACAAGTAAACATAATAGAGATAATAGAAAACCAAATTTATTATTTGGAAAGACTAATAAAAACAGTGAATTTCTTTCAAGATTGTTCTAGAATATAGAAGAGAGAATACATTTTTCTTCTTTAGGTATCACAAAAGTAACTTAACAAATAGTTTATATTAAAAAGAGAGAAAAATATATATCCATGATGTTATTGAAAGCTATATCAAAGCACAACTTATATAACATAAAATTGACTCGCCCACTTTAAGAATATAATTCAGTTATTTTAGTAAGTTTATAGTTTTAACTCACCATTAGCAATGCAGTCTTTGAACATTTCTATCACTCTTCAAAATTTCCATGAGCATTTTAGTCAAAGCATACTGCCTCAGCATCAGGACCAGGTGGACAATGAGCTGCTTTTTGCATGTGTAAGTTTGCTTTGCTTGGGTATTTCATATAAATTGCATCATCCATTATGTTGTGTGTTTGTGTGTGTGTGTGTGTGTGTGTGTGTGTAACAGTGACAGAAAGGAAATCTATGTTATTTAGCAAACTGTTTCTGATTTTTGTCCATATTGTAGCTCATATCAGTATTTCATTCCTTTTCATTGATGAATATTATTCCATGGTATGGCTATGTTATGTTTTCCTTTCTATACACAAATTGATGGACTGATGGACATTTGCTTTGTTTTCCACTTTGGCTTCAATAATAATGCTGCTACAAGAATTTATATCTACATCTTTCCACACATATACATTTTCACTTTTCTTTTTTAGATTGTTAGCATGGTTTTTATTAGTACTTATGTGTAACTTTGTAAGAAATTGAAAAACTTTGTTCAAAATTATGGTGCTTGTAGTTTATCCACATCCTTAAAAATTCTTGATAATATGCCTTTTAATATAGCCAGTAGGTGTATCTCATTGTGGTTTTAAATTACATTTCTCAAATGACTAATTATTATAAACACCTTTCCATGTGCTTATTATCAATGTATATGTCTTTTTTGGTGAAGTATCTATTCAAATGTTTTATCGGATTTTAATTGGATAGCTTGTCTTTTTATTATTGAGTTGTAATTATCCTCTGAATAGCAGTATTTTATCAGACATATGACTTGTAAATATTTTCTTCCAACCTGTTCAATCTTAACTTTTAAATGTCATAATATGAAGTACAATTTTATTTATATTTTAATGAAGCCCAATTTATCGTTTTATTGCATGACTTATAATTTTGGTATTGTATATGAAAACTGCTTAATTTAAGGTCAAGAAGATTTTTCTCTTATGTTTTTGTTAAATATTATAGTTTTACAGGCAGAACTCTGAATAACTGTGTTAATATTTGTGTATGATTATATGGTGTGAGGTAAGAGGCTTCGCTTTTTGTTTTTGTGTTTGGTTTTGCATGTGAATATCCAATTATTCCAGCACCATTTGTTGAAAAGATTATTCTTCCCTATTTCATTGTCTTGGAAACTTTGTTTAAAATTGATTAACCATACATTTAAGAGAATATTTGTAAATTACCAACTCAGCTATGTCTATCTATATGCCCACACTTATGCCCTTACCACA
This sequence comes from Murina feae, assembly GCA_004026665.1. NCBI lineage: Eukaryota > Metazoa > Chordata > Mammalia > Chiroptera > Vespertilionidae > Murina > Murina feae. The sequence goes on from PVJC01002582.1 coordinate 27,973, forward strand.
GAATCTAAATCACTGTGGCTTTAAGGTAGGATTTGTAGTTAAGTAGACTAAGGCTTCCAATATTTTCCTTCTTTTTCAAAATATTTTGGCTATTCTGGGTCCTTTGCACTTCTATATCAAGTTTAAAATCAGCCTGTCAATTACTTCACAAAACCCTGCTAAGATTTATATAGGGATTTCATAAAATATATTCATCAATTTAGAAAGAATTACCATTTTAATGATGCTAAGTCCTACCATTTGTGACCATGGGAAGTCTGCATTTATTTTGATCTTTGGATATTTCTCTCCAAAGTTTTGTAGTAATTTTCAGTATAAAAATCTCATACATCTTTTATAAAATCTATTCCTAAGTATTTTATTTTTATGACATTGTTAACATAATTATTTTCTTACTTTCATTTTCACATCTTTTGTAGTTAATAAGTAAAACATTTTGAAACACAAGTGGAACTATCAATTTTCTACAACAAATTTAATCAAAGATAACTATATATTTTATTTTATGAATATTTTATTCAAAGATCTGTCTGCATATAGTTCATTATCGAATGTGATTAGACTTATTGATTTGAAGTTATATTACTAGAGTGAATATTAGTACAATGTATGTGTATTCTACTTTATTTTTATGTAAATTTGTGGTTCTGAATTTTTTGTCTTCTTGGGTCTATTCAAATTTATAAGAAAGCTAAGATGAGGTTCCAGCTATACAGCTTTCTTATTTTATATGAATGTCATTGTACCTGCCATTATTTCCACTAATATAGCATATCTTATCATTTTGATTACTAAATCCACTTAAATAGGGAAATTTTTAACTATCTTAAGCACTTTTCCAATTCTCAACCTGAAACTCTTACTTTAGAATGGTTACAAGGGAACAATTTTTCTCCTGTTTGATAAAAAAATAATAATAATCCTGCAAATTTAATAGGTAGAGAACTATTTGCAAATGGAACTGCCAGATAAAATGTACTGCAGAATTATTTTTAGAAGTCCCAGAAAATTCTACAGCATGCAATCAAATTATATCTGATCTGGAAGTCAGTAGACTTACACTATGTATAATTCAAAAAATAAAAAAATAAAGAATTAGCAATGGTTTCAGAATCCCTATAAGCAAAAAAAAACCTCCAAAACTTAGACAGAATAACTGGACTAGTGCCCAAAAGAGTCCAGTTAAATACTTATAAATTGTTAGCTAAACTTTCCCAATATCTTCTTAAAACTAAAGCTAAGGAAAGTCTTCAACCAATAGAAACCAGAAAAAAATATTGAGATAATTACTAGAAAAATATATATGTGCTTTTTGTATTAGTCCTTGCAATATGCTAATCTAATAAAAAAAATAACCTAATGTTTAAGAATATGGATTTATCACATGTAGGCAGAACAATTAAATAACTTTAACATGCTTCTAAGTAATGCCTAACCTAAACATAACAATTTATAGCCAAATTATTTACTATAATAGATTTATCCTTAGCTTTTTTTAAAGATCTTCGTTAAAAAGCATAACCAATATTTACTTATTTTCACTTGGAAAAAAGTCAACAATTTGTCTGGAAAGTTATGCTGCAAGAATTTATGACATTATATTCTCTTTCTGCCAAGTCTTATACCAAACCTAAATGCTGTGTTTCTATGTGCTGTTGATCTTGACAATTTAGCACTTATTTTATCCTTTTACTCACTTGAAATGAGCATAGATTTTCTCAGAAAATAAAAACACTACAATGTTGTTAAACATTTTATTAACTGTCAGGGCATTATCTAAAGAGATATCACATATTATTCAAAGTAACTCAAGATGAACCTACTCTGTATTGTAAAAGTAAGTCCCAAATATTTCTGAGCCAGCAAGCCCTCTTTTTTATTTCACTAAATCAAACATCTGAGAACCAATTCCACGGAAACCAGAAAGCTAAAAGACCATCCCTGATCTCAAAATATTTTTTCAACGTCAATCTATATCCTGACTCTCAGATTATCATAGCCCTCATTTTTGTAGGTAAATAGAAAGTTAGGTCTTACTCTGGACATATTTACTTAACAGCATAACACACATCCAAGGGCTATTGCCCATTGAATGGCCAATCCTTGTATTCAGTAGCCAAGGTTTAATCTTCTTACTCTAAATTTCTAAAAATACTACTCGATTGTTGCTATGCTGTGTATCTTTGTAAATGTATTAGCCTTCACTGACAACAAAAAAAATCTTAAGTGCCACCAACTAAAAAAAAATGGCATGGCTTTACATTTAAAAAGAAAATTAGCCTGGCAGGTGTGACTCAATGGTTGAGCATCGACCTATGAACCAGGAGGTCATGGTTTGATTCCTGGTCAGGGCACATGCCTAGGTTACAGGTTTAATACTCAGTGTGAGGCGTGCAGGAGGCAGTAGATCAATGATTCTCTGTCATCACTGATGTTTCTCTCTCTCTCTCCCTCTCTTGTCCTCTGTGAAATCAATAAAAATTTATTTTAAAAGATGTCATAATAGTCTCAAATATTTATTCTAAGACCTAGAATAAACTTGACATTCGTGATATGGGACTTTAAGACAAACCAGGCAGTTGAGGCCTTATATACCATTCCAGACTAATGAGAGGGGGAGAGGCAGAGTTCGGGGATGTCAGAGTGAAAGCAGGCAACTCACAGGAAGATGAGAAAGAGCAAACATATGGTAAACAAATTCTTGTTGGTCCCCCCAGAGGAGCCTCTAAGAGACGTGTTTTGGTTTCCCCTGTCTATTGTATTTAGTTTTGATCTTGATAACAAGGGATAGCACCCTTCCTTCGGAGCAGGTCTCTTGATTTGAATACCTGTAGCCAGGTAAAGGGGACGCTGAATCTTTTGTTTCTTAAAAAATAGCCAGCATGAAATCATCAGTATCCTAAAAGGCATATTCTGGGGTGGTCAACTCTGCTTTCCTCTGTCCAATAGAGGAAATGGATACAGGATATATGGAAATTTTATGATTTTCACAATTTTTCTGTAAATCTAAAAGTGTTCAAAATACGGTTATATTTTAAAAAACCATCAGCTCTCTGTGTGATTCCAATAGTTCATTACAAGATGAAATGTCATTCCTCAAGCATGGACAAGACATTAAAACAATTATAATTTAAAATACCTAGAAAGGCTTGAGTCCTAAATGGAGAAAACTATGACAAAACAGAAAAGAGCATGGTGGGTAAAAAGATAAGTATTTCCTGTTTTATGAACAAAAATAGTCAATATTGTACATGTGGGTGTTTCGTTCTGTTCCCCTCCCACCCCCTGGTTCTATTGTTGTGGTTGCATGACAGTTAAATTCTGAGATTCCTCTGAAGAATAAGCAGTTAAGAAATTGTCAGTCAACCTGGTATAGTTTATACATGTTTTCAGTGCATCGGTTATATAGGCTAAAGAGAATCAGAGAAAAAGGGACAGCATAACAAGAAAAAAAAAGTTCTTGCCCTATCTGGTTTGGCTCAGTGGATAGAGTCTTGGCCTATGGACTGCAACCAATCAATGATTCTCTCTCATCGTTGATGATTCTACCTCTTTCTCTCTTTCCCCTCCTCTCTGAAATCAATCAATATATATATTTTTAATTAATTAATTAATGAAAGTAAAATTCTGGAGCCACATGCATTCTTAATGCTGAAGACATTTTCATCCATTCTCCACAAAACCTGTGCTTGGTACACCTGAAGAGGATGGGGATGAGGAGTGGAAATTGTCTCTGAAAACCTCAGCAGTATTGGCAGGGCATGGGCTCCTTTGGATAGAGGATGCCTACATAAGGTTTAGTTGAAAATTTTTATAAAATTGCTAAAAATCAGTCCCATTTACTCTAATAAAAACATAATATTGAAATTGACCATTTCTTTGGAATGCCTAAGCCATGCCCACTAGCAAATCAGAGCGACAATATGCAAATTAGCCCAGCCAAGATGGTGGAGGCCAGAGAGAAGCCGCAGACCTCAGCCCAGCAGGGCAGACTGAAGACCTCTGCCCTGGGATCCAGGCAGCAGCTGAGGGCGGGAGCAGCCAGCCAGCCCTGAGGCTGCGGCCTGGATCAATCGCGGGCTGATGGAGGCTAAGCTTCCGTGTGCCCTGTGATCCAGGTGGCAGCTGTGGGGTGGGAGAAGTGAGCCCACAATGCAGTCCAGGAGAGACAGAAGCTGCAGGTCCCCGAATGGAGGGGTGGATGGTCCAGAGGTGGAGGTGCTCCTGCTTTGCAGCTGCAGTGCCAGTGCCGGGGCTGCATGGGCAGCTGCCACCTGGCTGGGGCTGAGCCCTGAGCTGGGGGTTAATGCTCCATCTCCATGGAAGCTTTAATGAGGGAAGGAGGGCTGCTCCCTCTCTCTCACACACACTGCCTTCTGGGCCCACTCTCTCGCTGGCTCCATTTTCTCTGCCACAGGGGCAGGGGTCTCCTGTGAGAGGCTCCATCTCCCTTCAGAGCTGGGGTGAACCCGCGGGAGCCAGGAGATGGAGAGATGGGCAGGGGGTGGGCAGAGGGAGCAGCAGCCAGGGAAAGTTTGGGGGGAAGTAACCAGGTAGGGGAAGGGTGGAACAGGATGGAGGGAAGAACTTTATAAAAGAGTCAGTGGACAGCAGAGTTAAAAAAAAGAGGATGTATGAGTGAACTGTAGGGCCTATAATGAAAACCAAGTATAGTTGTGTACTGGGGACAGATTTTAAAAGTAGAAGTCAGAAAAGAAAAAAAGATAAATGATAGTGGATAATTAGGCAGGTAGATAGGTAGGTACTAAAACAATGGAAGTAAGTAGAGAAGAATGTACAGCAAAGGTAGGATGAGAGAAAAAAAGGGAGGGAAGAAAAGTTATAAAGGGGGAGCTGGTAGAGCTTAAAAGGAGAATGGGAAGAAGGAAAGAATGGGGGAGGGAGCAAAGCAGGTCAGAGGGAGGAAGTGAAGAAAAAAATTAAGGCA
>PVJC01002582.1:33020-78177 GCA_004026665.1 Murina feae
AATGTGGGAAGGGAAGGAGGGTAGTAGAAAAATGGGAAGAATGATGATGGAACAGAAGTAGGAAATAAGGAGGAAAGAAAAGTTTATAAATGATGAGTCAGTAGGAAAAGTGTTACATAAAGGAGAAAAATTGTGTGAGAGGAAGAAGCCAATAAGGAAGTCAAATACAATTGTGTGTGAAGGGGATAAGATTAAAAAACAAAGTTAATAGGGGTGACCAGGCCGGCAGGGGAGAGTAGTTAGGGGGATCAGGCAGGCAGGCGAGTGGTTAGGGCAGGCAGGCAGGTTAGCGATTAAGAACCAGAGGTCCTGGATTGTGAGAGTCCCTAAGAACTCCATATTGGAGAGGGTGCAGGTCAGGCTGAGGGACTCCCCTCCCCGCCCCCCATGCACGAATTTTGTTCACTGGGCTCCTAGTTTCTTTAATATGAAAAGGAGGTCATTTTATAAGAACCCAGTTTGTATAGGATCCAAACCTGAAAGACAAACAGTATAACCAGGCACTTTCGATGGGATTGATTCTTTTCTTTAGTATAAACCACAATCCCATTACCCTACTTCCTGTTTTTCAAGGTCAGCCTTTTTTTTTCAGTGAGGGGTTGTTTCATCCTTTGATGTCTAATACTCTTATATTTTAAAAGGTAAAATAGGTTCTGAAGATTGATTGGAGGGGAATGAAAAGTAAAGTACAACCTGAAACCAAACATTTAGACTTTTAAGTTATTCTTGTTTTCTTGATTTTTTTTTCCCCTTTAAAGGTGAATGGACTTGTCACCACAGACTGTGTTTTTTATTTGTCTCTGGAATGAACTGTGGTAATTCCACAAAGGCTGCTGAGAGCTTTTAAAGAACAAGCGAACTCCATGCCTTCAGGGACTTGTCAGCACTTAGTATTGCTTGTTTTCTGTTCCCTTTGTCTTCAGTAAGAAGCCAGCTCTAGAATTTAAAGGAGAAATGCAGTCCTCATTAACTGTATTTGTGTGGGAAACAAAGGAAGCTGGAGACTTCCATGCTCCTCTAATGCAGTGGACCAAGGCTGGGGTCATTAACCATGGGACTGGGCGGTTTGGCCCTTGACAGGCTCAGATAGTCCCAGAAACCATTATAGAGCTGTGAGAAATGGAGTAAATCTGGACAATCAAATCTCTGTTTATTTTTCTATACTTTGTTCACTGTCCTAAAGGATAGAAATGAAGTGATGGAGATGTATTTTTTGGCATCTCCTGCCAGTGACTGTCAGCAGAGGGTGAGTAGGTTGAAGTAAGGTCACCTGATTCCTGTGATGTTCTGTCTCAAAGTCCATTTTATTTACACAGTGTGTTTACCTTCATATGTATGTTTCTCTCTTTATTCGAAACAAAACATCCATCTTTTTACCTTGAATTTCCCAAATCATGAATTTAAACTCTCCAAAACCTCCAATTTATACCTCAACCCCAACTCCGGTGTTCATCCGGTGAAGCCAAAGTCTTAAACGCTGTCTGTTGGCTTCTTGCTCTTTCTTATTCGACCTCCTCAGGGAACTGGATGCCTTGCTAAGGCCCTTTCTATCTTCAAATGCCTCTCTTAGCTTGTGAGTCCCCAGTCTTTCTTTTCCCTCTGGCCACTTCATTTTAAACATCATATCCTCTATTTACCTTACATTTTATATTTAATTACCCCTTATTCTGTTCCCCAATTTTTCTACTTTAATCTATTTTCATACCATTTGAATGCCTGTGTTCTAAATCTCTTCCTTGAGCCCAGAATCCTCCCTCTGTCCCAGAACCTTATTTTCACACTGCATAAACATCTGCTCTTGGATGTTACATAGAACTTTCACACGCAGGAGGTCAAAACCAAAATCCTCACCTCTTCTCACAAACCTGCTGCCTTTATCGCTGCAGACATTCCACCCGAAATCATGGGCTCCTCCCATATTACACTTTCCCATTGGATCAGTTCTGAGTCCTCTTGATTGCTGGCATTGATGGATGTCTCCAACCAGGTTCCCCTTTTGCCATTTTCACGGACACGGCTCCTCTTTATGATCTCTCCTCCCAGAATTTCCCAATGGATCTCTGCTTCCTCTCATGTCATTTTTCTAAACTGAAAATGTGTCATATGATTTTGATTCTTGTCAGCTTGCGTGCCTGCAGTAGAACTCCCCCAGTTTCACGGGTTCCTTTTACATTTACAATGACACCCCCGGTTCCCGGTTCAGCCCAGTCTCCACTGAGCACCAGACCACACTCGCAGAATGTCCCTCATCTGGCCTGATGGTATTTGATGCTGAGTGATGAATTTTAGAATATTATTTCCTCACCGTGAAATGAAAAATTTCTCATTTCAAACATCAATGTAAAATATCCAGTTGGTAAAGTCTTGTACTGATACACTCCTCCATCCACATTACCACCACCTGTGTACATTTAATCATTCATTGCACAACCTTAAAAGCATTATGTACAGACCTCTTCCCACCTATCCGTCCTTTCCCATGGGACTGCTTTGGGAATTATATATTCACACATCCCAGCTTTTTTACTGCCTCTGATCTTTCACCAGTACCTGGAAAACCAGTTGTGGTCAAGGACTTCTATATGTTGCTCATCTTTGTAATCCTAGCATTGAGCAGCTTCCTGGTAACTTATAGGTACTCTAAGATATCTAATAAAAAAGTAGACATGCATCAAAATAGGACCTCCACGGAGGAGACAGGATGAGCCATACCCAGCCTTATTACTAGCTTCTGATGGGCACATTCTTAAAATCATATTTCACAAAGGCCCAAGGGCTAAAACTCAGGTGGCAGAAAAGGTCTCCCTCTGCATTGCAACTGGACACTTGTCTTCAGAGGTTGGGAAATTGGCTTTTCCCTTTTTTTTTTCCTAAAAAAAAAAAAAAAAAAAAAAAGGTTTGGTGTGCCTGTCAAGCCATCAGCTATTAGGAAACATTTGTCTTTGTCAGCAATAGACATTCAGAATTTGGAATAGGAAATATCCAAGTTGCAAGGCTATGTTGAAGAAAATATTATAGTACTCCTGCTACAATATTATGTGACATTATATAAATTGTATTATAACTTATGTTACAGTTTCTATCCTTTCCTTTTATTTTGGAATTGTCTGTGTTAACTTTTGCTCCTCCACCATTACCTTCTTATTGTTCCAAAAATAGCAATGACACTGAATCTCTAATGAGCTTCCCTCCTTGGCATCATTTCACCGCCTGCATATGTTTGATTTCCTTGCTGGGGGAATCAAGTATATCCAATGTGACCTCACTGGGAGAGGACCCTGGAAAGCTCACATCTGGTCTCCCATGGACTTCATTCATACTATGAGCTTCTTTTGCCCTTTGCTTATTTTGCTTTGCTTTCTTTCACTCTAGTAAGTCATAGCCACAAATAAAATAAAAAAATAGCAATGACAAAATCACAGGGAAGAGATGGTGCTCCATCTGAAAGAGAAATCTAGAATGATTGGAATTCTAATGGTTAAATCATTAAGTGCTCTTATACCAGACTCAGTTCTAATAAGTTTACAAAAACTTATTTGTATAGCACTTTACAAATACATTAATTTAATATTTAGAATGACTCTATAAATGGTTAAGTACTATTCTTATTTCCAAGTTACAGATAAACAACTGAGTCACAGAAAGATGAACAACATACCGGAGATCAAAAGGCTAGTTAGAGCTGGGGACTCAAATCAGGCCTTTTGCTCCATTGTCTGTTTCTCTAACCAATTGGCTATCCTGCTTCCTTATTGGGAAGACGTGACTCAGTGTATTAAACTAAATGTTAAAGTTAGAACCTCTGGATATCCATACACAGACTTTTAATCACACAGGACACATCAAAGGTGAGTATATAAATAACTTGGAACTATTTTAAGACATTTTCCATTTATACAAATCACTTAGAGGAAACTATAATTATCTTAGAGAAAACCACTTATTAATATAGACAACTTAATCATAGTTGTTGACCCATGTTGTTTTTGAAAAGGACAGCAGGTTTAATTTATTAAAATTCACTGTGTGATGACCCAGAACCACATGCTCCCAACAGGTGATTTAGCCTGTATAAAAATAACCCCGATGGCATTCATGAATCATGAAATCTCAAGGCTTTGGTGTGAGCTGCAGCTCAGAACAAGGAGTCCTTCAACCGTCAGGCTTTGTACACGATTTTTTTTCAGCCCAATTTTATCTGATATGAGGGATTTGTAAAAAGGCCATCCATCTTCATCCTTTGTGTGTTTTGTGAAACTTATTTACACATGACTTCCTTTGTCTCGATAGGTGATTTTGTTTTGTTTCATTTCTTACATTGACTTCCTTCCCCAGGTTCATCCTACTATGCTCCAGTATTTGTGTAGTCTAAATATTACACTAAACTTCAACATCCTGATTTTGCTTCTTATATTTTGTTCTCTTTAATTGCAGAGAGATCATTATTTTTATGGATTAGCTGAAGTTCTACAAATGTGATCTCACTTCAGCACATTAAAATCCCTTTGACTTATACCCCCTCTCCTTTTTTCTCTGGGGTTTTTTTGTTTTGTTTTGCTCTGAAATTTCATGTACCCCTGAAAATGTTTCTTCCTATTTTTTTTTGTGGCCTTGTTCACATGTAAGATGATCTTGGTGGTGATCCCCAGGGCTCTGTCCAGAACCCTCTTTCCATTCTATGCTGCACTGGGTGATTATTTCCCAACCCATGGGACATAATAGCCATGCTCATAAATAGGCCTGTATTTTATAATTTAGATAATTACATATACTTCTAATAAAAATTCTATACTTCATTACCAATTACCTATTGGATACTCCTATGCTAAGAAACCTCATACTTCAGTGGGAAAGACAACTATAATTTAGAGTAATATAAAACACTGAGCAGGGGCATCTAATGCAGTCTGGGGTGTCAGAAAGATTCCAGAGAACTGATATAGTGAGGATGAATAATAGGGATTGGCTAACGAGATGGGAAGACAAATGGTGGAAAAAACACTTAGTCTGACAGAAGCACAGTGCATGAGGGGATAATGCAGCACAATGTGGCTTCTGAGATAACCAGGGCAGGTCATAAGAGGCCTACCCCTTGAATGCAGTTGCATATGGGCTTTCGAAATATAATTCTTAGTGTGACATGGAGATTAGATTTAAAGTAACAAGACAGGAGTCAAGAAGACCAGCTGTGAGTTTTTTGCAGGAGTTCTCAGGACAGACATAGATTAAATTAGACGAGGCATTTGTTAATTTGGAGGTAAGTAAATGGACTCAAGAAATAGTTTTAAAGATAAAACTGACAACTTTGCATATGGAAAAAGAGATGCCAAGGTGACATAAGGGGATATGGCTTGAGTAGCTAGACAGATTCACTATGTGAATGTAGGAGTTTTGGCTGGAGATGGAAATCAGGATTCCATTTGAAAGATGCTCGATACGGGTTTTATATGCAACAGCCATGTGGAGTTTCCTAATAGGTAGTTAGTTATTTGGGTTGAGAGCTCAGAATGAATATATGGGGCCAAGATTATACTTTTTTTTTTATTTTGGGAAAGGATGATAAAGAGCATATGTTGTGGAGGCACTTTGTAAAGTATATGACTGTCTATCCACAATGCTATACACCTAAATCAAAATAATATTGAATGTAAAGTGTAATTTTAAAAAAAAGTTTTAAAAAAGAGTATATATAAGAGCCTTGGTTGAGTCTGAATAGGTCTCCTCAGGGTCTTAAAGGAAAGGGCAAGGATGCAAAGGATTTGAACATAGTTGCTGTGCATGAATACAGGAGCAGTTGGCATAGGTCATGTCTGACCGCCTAAGCCTCTTCATAATATGGGAACTGACGATATCTGTTAGATATAAAATGGGTGGAACCGGATAGCATCTTCAGGACTGGATAGCATTTTAGGGTCACACTGAAGGCTAGGAAAATGAAACTGGCTAAAGGCAGGTACAGAATGGCTAAGTGGTATAGAAGGCTTTCCTGAATTGGGGGAGCAATTCATTATGGTGCTTTGGTGATGGTGATGTGGCCCAATTTGCATCCGTGGCCCTAAAAACAGATGAATATTACCAGTTACAAGCATAATTACAACATGAACCCAAACAGTTTGCTGATAACTTTTAAGTACGTGCTATCATTGAATCTCTAAAGCATTCCAAAGAGTAAGGCTATTATGATTTCTAATTGAGAGATAATAAGTAGTTTACCCGGGAAGCATAAAAAGCCAATGGTAAACCCACTTTGCAGGTGGACAAATGGTCTGTTTATTAATTTGGTAACCTTGCTTTCCTCATAAAGCGACTCCTGTTCTGTGAGCAGCACTGGCCATTCATCTCCAGCGACAGCCAGGATCTGATCAGGGACTAGTGATACCCACCCAGAGGCTCTGGCAGGGATGCTTCCCAGGACAGGGCTGCATGTGATGACTTAGGATGCACCTTCTGAATTTGCAATTCTGAATATCCCTCTTTTAAATGCCAATGGACAATATTTTTAAATTTTATTTCATGATGTAAAATTCCGGCGGTGTCTGAAGTTTTAAGTCACTTAATTGCCTTTTTCACTTACCGCTACAATGAAATATGAGTTTGTTTAGTGAGGTTTTGTGTCTGTGTATGCACAGAGCCAGGGATTGGACTTTTGCTCCTTATTGCATTTCTTAAGCTAGCTACACTTGGCAATTCATTTACATCAATAATTGAAAAGCCATCCGTCTCCTCTTGTCTTCAACTCCTTGCGATGCACACTAATGATATGCATGATTGGCTGTTGCCATAAAAATGCACCATAAATTTTTTAAAGATAATTCAGCTGCAGAGAATGAATCAATATGAACTACAGTAATAACATACAAGAGATAATCTCTAATGCCACTTCAGAGCAGTTAGTGCTCCCCTTGATGAGAACCCATCATTGCCTCCAGTCGGAGTTTCAGGTAGTGGCTTAGCACTTACCTCTTTCAAAACTTGATGGAGGTATTATATTCTTACCCAACCAGTTTTGTAGACAGCTCTCCTCTGCTGACACTGCTTTGGTTCTATGCTTCCTGGTTTCTCTTGACTTGGGGGTGGAAAAGGACTTGTAGTGTCTCAGATGTGACATCAAATTGAGCATGCAATGTGTTTGTTCATTCACTCATGCATTCATGAACTCATTCATTTATTCATTCATTCCAAAGACTGTAATTTGTCCTTAACTTGATAGTAGTCTCATGTGTTAGACTACCACCCATGAGAAGGCACAAATCACAATAGAAATCTAAAATAAAAAAACCTGGAGACCCGTCAGTGCTCAGATGGAGGTACAATGTCTAAGCTGAAGGAAGATATGCTGGCCCTAAGCCCATGGTGATTTTGCTTATTTGCTTCTAGAAAGCTGAGGCAAAGGTATGGTTTCACTGCTGAGAGCTGTGTTACATATATTTGCACACAACTAAATCCAAAAGTTGTTTGCTGAGGTGGGATCAATAACTTCTCTTAAATCTCAAAGTGATTTCTTTTTTGAATCCCAGGAGCTGAGATTCAGTTTATCAGGGTTTTGTTACCTAGCAGTATGGTTATTGATTAAAGAAAGGCTCTACTTGTTTTTTTCCTTCTGTTCCTGATTTCTATTTGTATTCCTCTTACTGATCAATAGATCTCTGCTCTAAAGCACGTATGTCCATAAATATACATACTAGATAATGTTGCTTGACATGCATATTTGTTATTGTGTTTTAATCTCATTCTAGTTCTTACTTTATCTTTAAAGTATATTTCTAATCTATTTATACTGAAGCGTATTTTACCTAGTTCATTGCTTCCATTATAGGTTATTTATCCATCCCCCTGCATATTCCTCATACTGTTGCTTACAATAAAGCACATGTACACACATCACAGCTGCAATCAATTGCTTTGTATGGATCTCCGTAGAATGTCTCTGAGCTGTGTGCTCAGGAATGGAAGTGATTTACCATAATACTTACCTAATTACAGGAAGGTCCTTCTGAGTATTTCCAAAATGGCTTAGGACACTGATATGATCAATGCGCCAGAGTTCTATTCTGGCCACAATGTTACCAATTCCTGACATCACACAACTTTCCAGTTTTTGCTAATCTTAGGAATGTTGCCTGGTATCTCCTGCTGTTTAATTTTCATTTCTCTCATTTTGACTTAGTTTGAAGAATTCTTTGGAGAAATTTCAGGTATTTTAGTTTACATCCCTGTGATTTGTTTTTGCCCATATTTTTGGGGTGGGTTAGGAATGGGGAGGGGTAGGGGCTGTATTTCAAACCTGTTTTTCCTGTGTTAGAAACAAGACATTTCTTGGGCACAGACCAGAGCAGTGGTAAAAGATAGGGTCTCTGGGGTCAGACAGAGGTTCGAGTCTCCAGTTCACTATTTATAAGGTACATGGCATTCAGCAAGTGTTTTAGCCTCTTCTTTCTTCTGAGTGAAGTGGAGAAGAAAGACATTGGGGAATGTTCAGTGTAGTAACCCAGTTACTATTACTATTGTATGACCCACAGTAATTATTTGAAATGGTATTATTCTTCCTTAAATACTTAATAAAATTAGGGTAAAGCCATTCAGACCTCAAGTTTTCTATATAAGAAGTTATCTCAGCATGATTTAATTGCTTTAATAACTATCCAGTCATTTAGATTTTCAATTTCTACTTGTATCACTTGTTTTTGAAGAAATTTATTAATTTCATATAAAGCATCAAAATTATTTAGTCATTTAGTACATTCCAAATATTGTTCAATCTCCATTTCCATCACTCCAAAGTAAATCTAACCCAGTAAGAAGTTTCTCTCCCTCCTCTCAGATTCTTTGGTTGCTTAGTAGAATGATGTTTGGTCTCTATGTATTTGTTTTCCCAGTGTTCTTCCTGTAGTTGATTTCTAGTTTCATGCCATTGTGGTCAGAGAAGATCTTTGGTATGATGTCAATCTTCTTGAATTTACTGAGGTTTGTTTTGTGGCCTAATTTGTGATTTATCCTGGAAAATGTTCCATGTGCACTTGAAAAAAAATATGTACTCACCAGTTTGGGGATAAAATGCTCTATAGATGTCTACAAAGTCAATCTAGTCTAATGTGATATTTGAGGCCATTGTGGTTTGCATTAAATCTTTGAATTATCTTGTATAGTATTGAAATCTTAATAATATTGAGTTTTCTAACTCATGAACAAGGGATATCTCTCAATTATTTTTCAGGTCTTCATTAATTTCTTGAATATTCTATAAGTTTCAGCATACAAGTCTTTGACCGCCTTAATTAAATTTGTTACTATGAATATTTTAATGCTATTGTAAATGGAATTGATTTCTTAAATTTCCTCTTTGGATTGTTTATTGTTCATGTATAGAAACATGGCTGAGAATATGGGTTTTTGTTTCAGCAGGCAACACCATGAAAAATGGATTACCTTAAATATGTAGGCTTGCTTTTGATTTGTTGATACAGATCTGTGAAATTTTCACTGTATTTCCCAAGTCCTCTGTACTTGATGAGATACACCTTCAAATCCTGTTTCCCCCAAGTGTCTTATTAAGGCTTGGTTTCGTCTCCTTTTAGGTGGATATAGGGCAGGTCTTAGTCTGAGGTGAAATCTTTACTTATAAGGAGTAGCCTTTCTCTTACTTTAGCTTGCTGTCAAGGAATTTTAAATAAATTTTCTCTAGTTGGACACAGTCATTTTCCATCAATCCTCAGCATTACTTTCCCCCCACTAGTTCCAAACCTCTAGTGTCTGTTCCACTCTCAACCTCATAGCAGCTGTTCTTAGTTGGTCTCTTCCTGGGCACTTAGAGGCCGTCTAACTACAAACCATAAGGCACCCACAGTGGATTATGGGGCTCTTTTCTCCACATCTTCCACATCCCCAATATTTTATTCCTCACTTTCAATCCATGTCAGCAACTTCAAATTTCTATTTATTCTTTTTTATTTCAAAAGGGCAGTACTGATCTATGATAGTTGCATCAACTTTTGACAAAATAAAGATTTCCGTCCCCCCAGGAAAATGAAAGGAGCTCAAATCATGAAACCCCCTTCTCTTATGTTAAAAATCCTGTGCTACATGTTTTCTAGTTCCTGACAACCAGTGAACACCTGGGTTTTGTCCAGTTTACAGTTGTTACGGCAAGAGTTATAGTCATTCCACCATTGCCAGAAGTGGACATTCCATCATAATCATTCAAATGTTTCTGTCTATTCCATCTGGGTCATCTCCTGAGTGTTTTCTCTTTTACATGTAAGGTTCATTCTCTTGTGTCAAGGTTCAAACCTTGAAATTTTTACTTCAATGCTAGTCATTTGGTGCAAAGTATAGTAAAGAATAAGGTAAGTGGTGTCTGATTCCAAAAAAAAAAAAGAGCACACTGCTTCTTCTGTTAAGGCAATATTGGGGAAGAGGTCTGAGTGAGTTTAATTTTTTGATGATCTATGTCCAGGTATTATTGTAGGTTGAATTAACTTAGTTAACCACTAGTTTCAAATGTTTGAAGGCTATATAATATTTTTTTCACCAGGAAATCTTGGTATATGAATACCAGATATATTCCAAAGCTATCTTTATACTTCACAAACAAGCTCCTCTCTCTGGATTCTGAGCAACCTCTCTCTAAAGACTAGCTCTAAGCTTTAGACTTACTGAAGAATTCTCTTTGTTACCTTATTCCAATCTGCATCCTGCTTTCTGTGCCTCCAGAGATCTCTCTTCTCTTTACTGCCACTTTCCTACTTTCAGAAGACAGCAGCAGTATACTTGTGGAAAAGAATTTCTCACAGATTGTCTATCCTGCCTGTAGCCTTCTGCACATTACCCATTAGGTATGGGAATCAGTTTTTGTGTGGGTACTGGCTCAGTCTGTGGCTAGGGCTCTTAAGAATCTTAATCCATTTTCCAGTTCTCACATTCATGTCATAAATTTGTAGAAAGTTGACTTTTTCCTTGTGCATGTCTGCTAAGGATTATAGCAGCCGTATTTTTTTTTTCCTTCTAGCAAGTGCTCATGACTATTTCAAATTCAGTTTGTTTTGGCTGTTTGCTGGGCTTCTTAAGAGCTAGCTCGTTGTCATTGTTAGGTAGAAACAATGTTCTCTTGAAAATGTTCCCTCTGTGCTTTTGGTTTTGTATATATGAATATTTATTTCCCCAAAGTCAAGTTTCCACAAAGAATCCCCGACAGAGATCGAGTATGCTCTGAGTCTTCCAATAATCACTCCTTCGATTTCAGAAACACAGGATTCAGAGCACAAAGCTCTGAGCATGACGTGGAGTTAGCATTTAAGGATTGGAGCCCTTTAAACACGTATGTGATTATATCTCAGAAGCCAAGATATCATGTGTAACTATTCTCTTTCTGGGCTATAAGCCCTTAAAGTTTTCCCTTCTGACTATTTAATCTACTAACTGTTCAGTCTACGATATACAGCTATTCCTGTAAGGACACTTTCTAGGGTAGCCCATCACTTCTCTTGAATGAAGCAGGAAGGATAAGGGAATGAGGAAGAGTCCAAAATTAAAGAATCCCAGAGGTGCAGGTAAAGGATATAGAGAGACACAGAGGTGGAAAGAGGCAGACAGGGTGGCTGGAAGATTGGGAGTAGCAACAGGCCAGGAGGCTCTGGGGAGATCTCGGGCAGGCTTCCTGGCAGAGCTGGAGACTGGTGGCTAGAACGCAGTAACTCAGCCCCCACGTGTCATCAGTATCATCTGTGGGGAAAGCTAACTAGCAAAGGGGAGGAGGAGGCTGGCCATGTTCCTGTAAGTTATTTCTGGATGCATTATTCATATTTGATAAATCATTCAGAGACAGCTACTTTATTAGCTTATAAAGCACATTATATGGTTTTAAATTGTTAATACAGGCTGTTGTGATGCATATTGTATCTCAGAAAAGCCATGAATCACTTTAATTCATAGCCTCATTATGAAGCTTGTTACAAAGCACTGCCTTATTGCATGAAGGATATGAAGTAACATTTCTGCAAGAAACCTGAATGTTTTATTTACATCATTGGTGTCTCGGTATAACCAATAAGAAATGCATAGGAAGATGGAACCAGATTAGATTCTGGGCTTTTGAGGACAGAGACCCAACATCCACTCCTCCAGATTCATCATAATCCAGACTTCCAGACTTCGCACGTAGGTTCTAGTCTGCATATAGAAGTACCCAAACGCTCATGCTGGAGTGTCTCAGTGTCCTTGCGTGAGTTGGCTTGTTCAGTTCTCTTGAATCCTCGTAAAGCATTGATATAAACCTGAGCCTAGGACTTGTTTTTCATTTATTTATTTAAGAGACATTGATCGCCATCTATGTGCCAAGCACTGTGCCAGACATTGGAGATAAAATGGTTAGCAGAATAGTATGATATGTGACATTTACCAGTGTTTCTATTAAGAAGGAGAGGAGGGCATTTTTGCTGGACTATTGAAATTACTTGAGTTTTATACAATTTGTTGATGTCAATGGTAACATAGTAGCAAATTAAGCAAATATTCAATAGTCTGAGTGATTGATCTTCATTTAGTTTTGTTTAATTTTAAAAGAAATAAACATGAAAAATGGATTAATTTATTAATAATCAAATGTAATGAAATTCAAACTACCTCCTCTAGGAAGTCCACCTTGAAGAGATGGCAAACAAATCAGAGTTCAAATCCTGGTTCACTTACTGGTCATTTGTCCTTAAAAGGCTACTTATTTTTGTTGCTACTCATCTGTAAAAATGAGAATAATTGTTGCCTTGTCTCACTGGCTCACTAAGAGTATTAAATACATACACAAATACTTATCTGAGAGTCTGAGACATCGCAGGTGCTCAGTAAATTGTTGTTTTCATCTTTTAGCGATTGAAAGCAGAAGGTGGCAGGGCTCCTCAAACTCACCCGAAACAAGCATAGGGGAACACCATGGCATTCACAACTGCAAAGGATCAGGCATCGAATTGTATTTTAGGTCAATGGTAAATTCCGTCAACATAAAAGGCTTTTGATAGGTGATGTATAATCTAACTTGGTACCTGTGCCTGGACACCTTTCTCCCCTGTGGAACTGCTACTCTGTGTATGACTTTCTGAACTACGGCACTGTCTCACATTTGAAATCAGTGCAAAATCCAGTTAGCACATGGCGAGGGTTCATGATGAAGAGTTATTGGCAATAACGTAGGTTGGAAGAGGGGACGTCATAAAGGGCATTCATTGCACATTAGTCCAAAGAATCCAGACTTGATGAGCAGACAATAGAGAGCCAATACTAGTCCCTATAGATTTAGAGAAAGCACTACATCATCAGAGATTGACTTCTGGAAGTCTTATGGATCAGGGCTATGAGAGTGGGGCGGGGAGGGGGGGAATGATGCAGATGGAGACTAAATTAGAGGAGAAAACCAAGTGTTGACTAGTTTGGACAGTAGAACCATCAGTGTCTTCCAGATTCTTTGGTTATTGCTTTCCCCAATTTTTATGACATCTCTACTAAGCCAACCTAAGTCTTCTATTGTTATAGTGTCCCTCCCATGCTACAGAAAAATCATGCCACCTGCAGCTATCATTAAAGAAATGAATGCTCCTGTAAGTTTCATAAGCTCACCCAAGAAAAGCAAAGTTAGGAAAACTTCAAAATGAAAGAAAAGTACTACCTGAATGATATAATTATAGTAAACTTTGGGATAGGAAAATGCCTCCTTCATGTCTATGAAAATGTGCAATAACATTTGCCTTTATGTTTATTGTTAGCTTATGGAGCGGTAAAATCTGTATGCCTGTGCCCCAAATTACCTGTGCTCTGCGACTTTCTTACTAGAAGTCATTTTTCATAATCTATGAAACACTTTTTTGAAGGTTGAAAAAGAAAAAGAAGACAAAGATCACATATTTTAGAATTAATGAAGCTCAATGTTACCAAGTCATTTACATAAAAAAAATAGCGTAGGAAAAAGAGGAAGAAAATATGCAAATATTTTAATGATAGCTGTGTTAACAGGTGAATATCCATGTTTAGCTCATGTCCCATCACACCTTCTCTCACAACAGGCCACAAGGTGACCGGAATGCCCATATCCCTGCCCTTCCAGGCACAGATCCCCCCTACATCACTAAGGGAAGCAGGGAAGTGCGGGTCAGGAAGTGAGGGCAGAGCTTCTCCTTTTTTCGTTATTTACTGTCTGTCCCCACCCATCTCTTATAGACCTATCCTCTAAGTGCCCTCTGATACTCTGAGATAGTCTCTGTCATCAGGTACCTTGGCTCAAGGCTGCCATGTAAAGTTATGCTGTGTGCACTGCAACACCAGGGGGCGCCGTTCATTTTTGTAGTGATAGCCAAATGGTATTTCCTGGCAGTTGGCATTAAAGAGCCTGGAGGAATGGGTGGCTTTTTCTCCTTCCTACAAATGCACCTTCTGAGCTGTGGGCTGATGGTAACTGGGATTTGGCTGCATAGTCTCTGGCTGGGACCATAACAAGTCATATGGCTGTGCCCGCTGCATATCCAACTTCTCTTTTCCAATGATCTGAGTGAACATAGTTATAGGAACTTTGCAATCTGATGAATACAGGTCATAGGTATATATTACTGTCTACAGATTCAACACTTCAGTCAAGTCTCTGCACGCATCTTGCTCTCCACAGCAAGGTCGCTTTGCATTGGTCAACTCTGTACATTTACTGTATTTCCTTTGCATTAAAAAGTTTGTAACATAGTGGCTAAGTTCTCCTTATACATCTACTAACTCCTTAAAGAAAAAAAAAAATAGAATCCCCAGAATTTTCTTCTAACCTTGATCAAAAACATTAGAAATATGTTTTTTGAATCTTTTCATGCTCTGTTGATAAATGACTACTTACACGTTAGCCTTTCCCCTCATTTATATACTAATCTTTGGGAACATGGACTGCTATATTCTTTATATAACTATTCTGAAGTTGAGTGAACCACCTCTTAATTGGACATGCTGAGTGTTTCTTTGTTTTTGCTATTATCTATGTTGTGAGCATCTTTTTGTACATTTCAAGTTTTTTTTCCTCTAAGATAAATTCTGAGAAATGAAATCATTTGGTAAAACAGTAGAAATATGTTTAACGATCTTGAAACACAAAACCAATTGATTTACAAGGAACACTGTGTTATTTTATTCCCCTAATAGAAGCATTTGAAAAGCCTGCCTCACTGCACCATCACCAACCTTGAAACAATTTGATAGCAAATAGAACACTCTTTCATATGCCTTTATTTCTTATTTTCTGGAGAAGTCAAACATTCTCTCATATGGTTATTAGCCAGACTATATTTATATTTCTTCTTTTGAAAATATTTGTTCATGGTCATAATCCATTTGCCTATTATTGTGTTAGTGTTTTCATTATTTATTTGCAAGGACACATTACTTATTAATGACATTATTTACTTATCATATATTTAAAATACATACCTGACTTGAGATTTTTTTTAAATCTTTTTTATTAGATAAGAGTCCACCACATTCAAGTAACCACAGGGAAAGTAAACATTTTAATTATGTAATGCTTTATAATGTTCTATTTTTTATTGTTTAAAACAATACCTTAAATTATCTGGAATTTATGCGTCCATATCACATGCTTCGGTGTAATGTGGTATAAGTTGATTATCCAAATAATTACTTTTGCCAACTACCTTTACTAAAGATAAATTGTTTCCCGTTTGTTTGTGGCTATTCCTTAATTCGGTGGGAATCAGCGCACTTGATGCCTATCTGCTGAGTGTTCATTACACCTCAGCTCCACCCTAAGACACCCCAACTTTCCTGCCTTTGATTTGAGTTGACCATCTGAATAATCATCTGAATTTTAAAAACAAACAAACAAACAACAAGAAGTTGTAAGTATACTGTGTTCCTGAAGTAATATAGTAAAGACCTCTCAATTATTTGTTAAAAACCTCATTTGGTAACTCTGAACATCTTGGATGTATTTTCTTAAAAATAACAATAGAAAGATGCCAAATAAGACTGATGAATCAGTACAATATTCAGGCGGTTAGGAAAACATGACAGGGAAATGGAGAGCCACATATCTGTTGGAAGGAGATACACATGGAAAACCATGCTAGCTAATTGGGTGAAATTTGGGAGTAACTTTTTTTGTTACCTGAAAGCTCTGAGTTCTCTGAGGCACCTGATATTCCCTAAGGAGGCACGTTCTATAACCACAAGTATGAAAAGGGGAGAGGTTTTGAGGCTTTGTAGAGTCTGCGTGAGCATAAAGGAGCCTTTAGGAGAATTGACCAAAGAGAAAGAAGGCTGTGAGTCAGGGAATATAATCAAATATTTCCTTTGTCGCTTCAAAATGAATCTTGGCATTTAGCTATTTCTGTTTCTGCTATTTCAATAAATCCATGTATTTATTCATGTACCTCTATTTTATTTTTTATGTAGAAATTATATTACTCTTCCAAGTATCAGAATTGACTTATCTGACCACGAAGTAGTGGCCATTGCTATAGTTAAGAACTCTCAGTTAAAAACTGTTCTCTAGCCAATCCACCAGTGTTCACCTTATTAGGGGCTGGGGGTGGGGGGAGCGTTCTGTGTATTCCTCTACCATCTACTAGACCAGAGAGCTAAATTCCCTATGCCTTGCCTCAGGTATGCTCTTTGTAACATGGGAGAGGTAATCATTTCAAATTGGTTGTTATTTTGTTTGTTTGTTTTGGGAGGTGCAGGTTGGGCAAGGATTCAGTGATATCCCTCATATCCCTGCTGAGCAGGGAACAAACACTCACTGTTTGTCAGCTGTTATAATATTAATACCCCACCTTCTGGGGGATGGTAGATGTTGTCTTATTGAGACGCAGAAGAAAAGAAAGACTGCAGGGCCTCTTGGGGACAGCATTTATCACCGTAAGAAGGAAAGTTGGTATATAGGTGCATTGAGAGTGGAGAGTGATCAGAGCTCTCTGTGTTGAGAACATAGTCCCTTGGCCCCAGCAGGTGATTCATGTAAACTTGTTAAACTGGGGATCAAATCCAACATGGTTTGGCCTTGGAAAATAGTCTTCTCTAGGGTCTCTGAAGGCTCTAATATACAGTGATAAGAATTATGGCTAATGTGGTGAGGAAGGAGAAGATAGCTCCTTTTTCCTAAGCTCCATAACAGTTCTACAATATTCAAATTCTCAGACTTTCTACCCTAGTCTACCGGGACAAAATCGTGCTACCTGTGAACACAGAGGGCAGCACCAACCCTGGGCTGGGTGCAAAGTGGAACAAGCTGGAGGTGCAGAGCTATGCGGCCTTGATCTAAGCCTTGCAGCTTCCTGTCACTTCCAGGCCTGCATTCCAGCTGCAAGATAAACAAAGCATTTATCCCAGTCAATCTTAACAGCCTTCTCTCCATACATTTGCATGGAGCTTAACTTGCAGAACACCATGGGAAGCTCATAAAATCTCAGCCTGTGCTGACCATAAAAAAAAAAAAAAGTATTTTTGCATATCGTTAGGTTTGTGTACTTCTTTGAAACACTAGAGGAACCACAGGGGCCTTTAAAACTAATTAACAGCCCCCTGTTGGGGACACAGCGATTTGTGGTGATTTATCCTAGGTGGCAGGGCCAACCTGTGCTGCAAGAACTTGTACAGCTGCATGCAGATCTGCGGGGATGTGTGAAGTGGTGTTATTTATGACACCCACCTCCCACTTTTTGTGTAGGGAGTGGCCTAAAAAGTCTAATGCTGCCCTACATATATTTTATTGACTTCAGAGAGGAAGGGAAAGAGAGAGATAGAAACATCAATGATGAGAGAGAATCGTTGACTAGCTGCCTCCTGCACTCCCCACACTGGGGACTGAGCCCACAACCCAGGCATGTGCCCTGACTAGGAATCAAACTCTGACCTCCTGGTTCATGCCTCAATGCTCAACCACTGAGCAACACTGCCTCAATGCTCAACCACTGAGCAACACTGGCCGGCCTTGAGCACTCTTCTTGCCCTTAGAGGTCCGCACGGTGTGTCTGGATGAGAGAACACTTGAGATCCGGCTTTGTCCCTCATTCCCAGGGTCTGGCCATCTGTTCTCCTATTTCTTCCCACCTGTGCTCTGAGCCAGTCTCCACCTGGGCTCCCAGGTGACCTTTGCTTTCTGAAAGGACACAGGAGCCCACCTAGTCTTTTGGAATCATTCCTAAATGTTTCTACAATCATCTTAGTCTTGAGTCTGTAAACTTTCATAGGCAAGACAGAGTGACAGGAGCAATGTAAACTGCTGTGCCATTCAAGCATGCCGATACTGAGGCTGGAAGAGCCCCCCCGAACTGTGAGGGGAGAGAGTCAGATGTAGTCCTATCTATAGAAAAGCATTAATTAAAATATTTCATTTAACATGATGGCCTCTTTTCAGTACTTTCATCTTTTCCCTTGTTAAGTTCAAAGGGTATAAAGTGGTAGGAAGAGAGAGACCCAGCATTGAAGCACAAGCACAGATCGCTAAAATATGGAAAAATCCTACTAAACAAAATAACCCAAATGGAATTTGAATTAATTCAGTGACACCTAAATATGGTAAATTTTTACTGAATATGAGAAAATATAATGGGATAACATTTAACAAAACTTCTTTACACATGAAAGACATAAAAAACGATATAATAATGTATTACCAGCTTACATTTATATGAACTGCATATTTTAAAGGTTTTTCATGACCAGTAAAAGACTGAATCTGACGTGTGAAAAGAAAACATGGAGACTTTTTTTATACCAATTTAGGAATAAAGCAATGGCTTCAGGATCCAAGACCATACAATCAATTCAATAAGAAGGTCCCATCTGTGGGATTAGTTATGAAAGAAATGGTCACAGAGTTGGAGGATGTTATGTTTTTAAACTGATCTTAGACTCAATCTGGCAAAATAAACCTGAGGAAGCAAGGCAGAAGGAGAAGAGGAAAAGACCACATCTTTTTTCTTAAAGTGAATTACAAGTAAAGATACATGTTTATTGACATAGAATAATAGAATGACAATGTCCATCATATATTTTGAGGATAAAAGTTATGAAATAGGATGTGGTGCTGTTTCTGTTTAAAATACATATATGTGACATGTAAGAAGAGAAATAAGTTGCAAATAGCAGCATGAGCTTTTCTTCAGATTTACTGAGGTATAATTGACAAAACAGCAAGATATTTAAAGTGTTTAGTGTGACCATTTGATGAACACATGCATAGTAAAAGCAGCACAAACATTTAATAGCCACTATCTTGAAATGTTATGACTTTTTTCCCACATATTTACCTTTTTGTGTAAAACCATGTAAATTCTATTCTCTTAGCGAAGTTCAATTTTACAATATAGTATTATTCTATATAATAAATGGCTAATATGCAAATCGACCAAACAGTGGAAAGACCAGTTGCTATGATGTGCACTGACCACCAGGGGGAAGATGCTAAACACAGAAGCTGCCCCCTGGTGATTAGTGCGCTCCCACAGGGGGAGCACCAGCCAGGAGCTGGCTCAAGGCTGGTGAGCATAGTGGCAGTGGTGAGAGCCTCTCCCACCTCTGCAGCAGCGCTAAGGCTGTCCAACTGCCAGCTTAGGCCCACTCAGTAGGACATCCTCCAAGGGTTCCCAGACTGTGAGAGGGCACAGACCAGGCTGAGGGATCCCGCCCCCCTGAGTGCACAAATTTCGTGCACCAGGCCTCTAGTCTTGGTATATTAATCTATAGTCACCATGTTATACATTTAGACCCCCAGACCTTACTCATATTATAACTGATTGGTACCCTTATACCACTCTCTTCCCATTTCCCCTCCTAACTCAGACCCTGGCAGCCACTTTTTTTTACTATATGTTTCAATTAGATTGGATTTTCTTTAGATTCCACATATAAATGAGACCATGTGGTGTTTGTCTCTCTCTGTCTGGCATATTTCACTTAGCATAATGCTAAGTTCATCCTTGCTGTCACAAATAACAGAATGTCCCTTTTAAAGGCTAAAATATACCTTTTTCCTTCTACATTAATTTAAAATAATTTTTAACCTCATATATTTCAGTCCAAACAGCAGACTGCCTTTGCCTGATCATTTCCTTCTGAGGTGATACTGTAGAATTATCACTATGATTGAAGGGCTCCCATCCCAACACCTTCCATAGCATGCAGATGACACCAGAAGAGAAGCATTATGCACTTCACTGGTTGTTGGAAGCGTTTTCTCTGCATCCGATCATGCAGACTTCCTTTCCTTTGTGACAGCTGCTGAGACCCTGAAGTGCTGACGGGACGTGTGAGGGAAAGAGGAATGACTTCAGAGCCAGATCTCTGAGCACGTCCTCATGTTCGAAACTCAGACTTCTCCCTTACTCAGTTAGTGACTTCAGGCACCGTTTTCAGCATTTCTGTGCTTTAAACTCCTTTTTACAGAATCATAGTACCTATCTCCTAGGGTTTGGTGAATGGTACTTGAGATAACGCCAAGTACCAAACAAAGAATGCCCAGTGAGCAGGGATACATGCTCAATGCCATTACCAACCTGCAGGTCTGATGACTTCATTGCAAGCCCAAGACAGTGACAGTTCTGTGCAGAACAGAGAAAGATGCGCATCGATAATTAATCAGATGAACTTGATGGCAAGTAAAGGAACAGTGGCTTAAACAAAGTAGAAGTTGGATGTTCATTTATTAAGGGGCCTGGTGGCAGCATTTCCAGGATGGGTTCCGCAGCTTGAGAGAGGACACCCAGGACTCGGGAGCTCCCCATGTTTTCGCCCAATTATCCTTGAATATCATTTTGTTCCATGAATAATCTATGTTGCAGCTTGAGGCAGAAAGCAGATGGTGGAAGCAAAAACATCTGTAAGAAAAAAGCCCCCTAGGAGTAGACCTGGCCCCACACCCGGAGACTTCACTTTATTACTTTATGCCTTGTTCTGAAATGAAGCAGAAAACTAACTGGGGAGAATCCAGAGAGCAAAAATATGGTGTAAAAAAAACCCAACAACCCCAAAACCTGAATTTCATGATTCATTCTCAGAAGCAAGGTAGCAGGGCTCTAAGCATGGGCAGAGGAGGGTGGTGAGGCATTTGGACATGCAGCGTCTGTCACAGAAATATTTACCAGGACTTGCACTCCCAGCACCACCACCACAGGCAGGTTGGGTACCACTGGCCCTGAGAATTTGGAATTCATGGTGGGTATACCTGGGCAATGTCATAAGATGAACATAAGGTCCATTTTGCTTTGCCTTTTGCTCCTCCTTGTAAAATTTAGTAAATCTTAACTCCTTTAAGTCAGGGTTTGAAAAATTGGAGGTATAGTCACACCATGTTTGGCCTCCACAACATGGACCTATGCAATGTTGGGAAAATATAATTAATCATTAATATTTAAGAATTAGATGTTATATAAATTTTATAACGTAGTTCAACTTGTGTAACTGGTTATGAGTTTGATGCCAGACATATTTCTGAGTGGCATGGAGAAGTACCTACAATGAAATTAATGCTTTTAATAACAGTGCTACCAACGCAATGATGGCTTATCTCTGAGTATTTTACAAAGAACTTCGGTTTTCATTTGCTTAATTAGGTTTACAGTGAAGACTAAACTTTCTTAATTGATTTTATTACTTGTTTTTACCAAAGTCTCATTTTGCAATGCTTTCTTTGCACATTACCACCTAGCTTTAGTGCCCGCAATCATCCCTGATTTAGATTTATGGGGAGAGTTTACATATTTCACAAACATGGCTTTTCTTCTAGCTCTAGCAAAGTACATTGTGTGTGTGTGTGTGTGTGTGTGTGTGTACAAACAAATGATTTATCTATTTTGGAATGCTTTTATTTAAATTCGAATGATTTATGGGCCCTGTGACTTGGCTGCCCATTTAGCATTTTACCCAACCCTCCTGAAACTCTACCCCTTTAATAGAGCAAGGCCAAGCTGCAAAAGCTCGTTGATCAACGTCTTGTGGTTTGGCATTATCTTTATTGCGAGAAGGGGGAACATGGTTCTATTTAGTTTTTGTTTGCTTTTATTATTTCCTTCAAGTCTCTGGCTGGTTATTGCATTCCTGTATCATTTTGAAATTTATAGTCTATTTAATAGCATTTTTATTTTTTATGATTATGTCATTCTCACCCATAAGAGGGTCTCGGGGAATATGTTTTGAGTTCCTTTCAATAGCAACCACATCTAGAAACTACCTAACTGAATTATGAGTTTTATTTTTTTACCAGAGGGAGCTATGAAACAGAAATGGTTTTAGATGTAGATTATAATAATAATTTGGAGGCATCTTTTTGATGTGTGAGTTTCATATCGCACTCCTGCCTAGCACTGTCTGATTATTACCATTCTAATAGAATACTGCAAAACTTCTGCGCGTATTCAATAGCAATCGCTACACCAGGGCAGGTGCAAGGGAGCGAGGGGGTGCTTAATACCGAATCATTTACCAAAATGTCAAGAACAGTTTATTCAAACGATCCCAAAGGGCAGCCCCAATGGGTGTTTCTTTCTCAGACATGTGTTTGCAATGGCTAAAACATTAAACTGTCATCAATGGGGTGTGGGAGATAGTTTATTGGAAGGATAGAGAGATGTTCCAGGACGTCTGAAAGCACAAAGCCCATGAATGCAGGACCAGGCCAAGAAATGAGGAAGATCTCAGAATAAGGTGTCACCTCTCTGTCCTTTCTCACTTGCAGACATGTGATACGTTCAGAAGGAGAGAGGGAGTGCATAAATGATCAGTGCTGGTCATTTTTGTTGATGAAACATTGTTGAAAAATTAACAATAGATAATATTTTCTTGTAGTGGGACTTTCTGCAGTTTAAAAAGCATGTTCACTACTTGGTATTCAAAAATCATGAAACAGACTTGGCATGTGAGACCCCAATTTAAATAGTCAGAGGCCAACTGTCTATTTATGTGATCTGCTCAAAGTCACTCAGCTTACAAATAGATGAGCTGGGCAGAGCACTAGTTTCCCAATCTTAGCCCAGTCATTATTTCACCAATCCTTGCTGTCTTTCATAAATGGTGTTTTTAAAAATCCTTATCTCATTATAAGAAATAATGTTTTGTAACTCCTTTAAGTCAAAGTTTGAAAAATTGGAGATATAGTCACACCATGTTTGGCCTCCACACAATGGACCTATGCAATGTTGGGAAAATATAATTAATCATTAATATTTAAGAATTAGATGTTATATAAATTTTTACATTTCCAGTTTCTCTAGTTAATGAATGAATAAATGAGTAATCTATTTATCTATCCCTGGACCGCTTTCCTGAGTGGAATTAAGGGACTGGACTGAAGTCCAGGCAAGAATTCTTTAGTTTCCCACAGTCCCCAAAACTCCCTGTAGGGTCCTTAATGACAACGTCAGACTGGGCCCTTTCACTCCTTTGATTCGTACGCCAGCTCTGTACAGGCAGGTAAGATTGTGAGTAGAGGTTAAAATATTAAAGTAATTTCCTGATACTAGACACTGTAGCAGATGATATAGCATTCTTTTTCTAAGACTTCTTTGAGATCTCTGTAGATTCCAAATAAAAAAAAGAGAAATCATTTATTTTCAAGTGAGATGGGGGGAAAAAAGGTACTTACCTTCAGCCTGGCAATGACCAGCATATGCTGATTGCATGCAGTCACTAGGTGTAGAGTTGACATCGGCAGGCTGGTCTGGTAAAGAACAGTGAAGTTGAATGAGGTAGCTAAAAATACTAGTAAGGCAAAGGGCACAGATCATTGTATGAAACACAGGCCGACTGGGCACAGGCTCATCTGCCACCAGAACTTAGCTTTAGGCTATTTGAAGACCATGGTTTGCCTGAGAACTCCAGACTCACCCCATCATTAAGCAGATAGTAAAGTAGGCCTTCTTCAAGGGATTGACTTATCACATGTTTTCTCCCCCCCTAAATATAATTAAATATGAAAGGCGGTGAAGGCAGTTGAACATCTGTCTTCAGCTCTCAGATTTTCCACAGTCTGTTGATTAGGTTATGTTTTGCATTATTCCAATGTCCACAGCTGTCAAGTAAAATGGGAGCAGGCCTGCCCCAATCAGGGAGCCGAGTCTGCAGCGGCCTGTCACGTTCCACGTGGTAATAGCCGGTGACAGCTTCTGCTCTGAACAAATTGTTTTCTGTGAGTTGATGGGTCTCAGCTGTTCTAACCTGGGAAGCGATGAGTTTGCTTTCATGTGGAGTGTAAGATCTGTTCAAATAGAGCTGCTGGCTTCTTTGGGTGTTATTGTTTCTTTGTTTGTTTGTGTGTTGATAACTAAGGGTGTATGCATGTGCAGTTTGGGTCCATTTTTGAAAGCAGGTTCTCAACTTGCCAAAGGAGCCCCCCTATGTTTGTGCTACTTCTGATATATGGGAAGGGGAGCTCAACCCAAGGGCACGGGAGCATTTCAGACAATCTCACTCCAACCAAGCTCTCTGAGATTGATTTCCCATCCTGACTCAAGATTTGTTCTCGGGCTGATATATTTTCCTCATGAGTGAGGTTAGCTCACACCAGTATCCTTGGGGAATGCCGCACAGTAGAGTGCTAATGAAAATGGTAGGATGGGGACACAAAGAGGGCCTTCTTTCAGAGGTGTCAGGTCTGCAGACTTAACTTTATGTGCTCTAAGTGTATACACATAGCATAGAAGTTGAATATTTTTTTAAATGGAAAAATCCAAAGGATTTCTCCTCAGGGCCTTCATGTTCCCTTCCCCTGTCTCCATATCAAAACATGGCTTTAGAAAAGGATATGAACGTACTTTGACCCAAAGGTGTAAATAATTAATGATTTCTTGGTTACTTGCACTTTAGTAAGAAATAATTAAAGGTATCTACTGCTGTGCAATCCAGCTTTCTGTGATGATGAAAATGTTCCATATAAAATGTGGATAGTACAACTAAGGGACTCAATTTTGATTTTAATTTCATTTCCATTAGCTTTAAATGTGGCTAGAATCTACCATATTGGAAGAGTGGAAATAGATCATTAATGATGAGTTTTAAAGCTTTCAGCTCTTTCAAATGAAGTGTGTATTTTTGAGGAGGGCTTAGTTATTCTGGCATTACTGAAATGGCATCAATGGCCACCTACAAGAGTAGCACTGATCACTTCCAGTGTCCATTACAGAAAACAAGAAGATATTTAAATACTGAATAGGTGAGTGAGTGCATAATAATGATAACAAATAACACAATATTTGTATGAGGCAGGCACTGTGAGAATCATAATTCTTGCATCAGCTATGCAACAATTCTTTGAGGTACCTATTATTGCCATCCTTGTTTTGCAGGTGAGGAAACTGAAGCTTAGAAAGTTAAGTCTTTGCCTTTGGCTAAACACTTAGTAAATAATGGGGTTATGATTTCAACACAGGGTATCTGTCTCTAAAGCCCACATTCACAATGGCAGATACTGTCATTGTTAACACAGGGACCTAGCTAGTTACTAATACAGAAAGGGAGCAAATGTGAGTGGATATTAAGCCTAATAAACTAGGGAGCCAAATTGGACATTAAACCTGATTCTCTAGGAAATTGCATTATTCACAGACTGCCCAGGGGTGGGGTCATGGTGGGGAGAATTCTTTTGCTAGGCATATGCACAGTAGAGACCAAGAGGGAGCAGGTGGAGGTAGACACATGTGCAGTAGAAACCAAACGATGAGGCAAAATTTTGAGACATGTGCAGTAGGAACCAAAATGATGACATAAAGAGTTGAAGTCTAGCCTGAAAAAAATCTGGAAAAGCATCAGGTTGGGTAAGGGTAACAAACCCCCAGAAAATCCAGAAAAGAGATTGGTTAGAGGGAGGCCGCAGCATAAGCCTGGGGAGAGCCAAGAAAGAGATTAGTTTGAAAGAAAGCCTGCTCTCTTCAAAGCTTGGGGCACCTGGGGCAGTGTTTGTTTCTGCTCCAATAAATCTTACCACTACACCACATCCTCCTGCACTTGGGTACACAAAATATTCTTCTCATGACTATAAAGGAAATCTATTTCCACTGGCAACATCATAACTATCAGCTTTAAAGAACAGCTTACTTCAGGAGCAATTAATGAAGCCTATATATTACAGTGTCATAAATCATCAGGGTCCCTTTATTTTCTTAACTTGATAATTATGTTTAAAATACAATAATGTCTAGATGCAACTAGCATAGAGTAAATACTCCATAAAAGGCAGCTGCATTTTTTTTTACTACCATTGTAATTATATGGCATTTGCATAAACTCCAATTGCATATGTGCTATCAATCAGAAGGGTCACTGAGTCATAGATGAATCTCATAATTGATTCCACCCTTAGTGTCACCAATGACAAAAGTACCACAAAACCATAGTTCTGAAGATGTAAGGGTCCCCAAGAGAGTTGCTAAGAGCATTTTTCCCCAGAGAGAAGAGCAATCGTGTACATGATTCTATTCTCCATTCAAAATCAGCAATGCTTTTTATGAATGTGATTACCAATATCACGGCATTTTGGAATTTGCCTCATCATGTAAGTAACTATTGCTTAGTGAAGTTAGATGGGGGTGTCTCTAAACTATATTGAATTATTGTTTGAATAATGGATTGACTCTGCCATCCTTTCCACTGAGGATAGCTATAGCTTTTTACCATTCATGCTCTCAGCAATGTAATTCCCAGTGTTCCCACCCACAGGGCCTGTCCGCCACTGCACCAGGCTTGAGGTTGGTGGAAACTTGTCCATTGGTTATAAAATGGGGGAGCGGGGGGAGGGCGGACTCTACCACAGAGCACTTAGCTGTCAGCCATATGATCTGAGGTAAATTCAGTGGAATTGATTTGTTTTAATTCTTCAGTATTTCTAATTGGCCCCAAGCTGATTGCCAGTCAGCATTCATAACATAAAATTCAGGTTAATCATTTGATTGCTACACTTTGCATTACCCATAGAGTCTGCAATTTCAGGGCTCCTCAATTTGATTGTAACTCTTTGTGACGATATTAACATATATGATTTTTCTATTCCTCTATGGATGACATGAAATATATTCAGTGGCCCCCTAGTAGACAGCAAAGCCACCAAATGCCCAGGTGGACCACAGTGGTGGTTTATTTTGATCTCTATAGCAAAGAAGACTTGCAGGTGTGGTCTGTGCTACACTAAGATGAAGATAGGAACCTACCTAGAGATTATTGGAACTGTGATGTCTAGAAGCCAGACAGAAGAGTGCAGACTGGCCATTCGTGGTGCAGGAGTCCTGGAGGATATTAGACCCATTAGAAACATCAAACATGTGAGTCGGGTGAGGTTCATTGCAGGCCTATGAACCTGTGTGGGGGAAAATAGAGTTGAGTCCATGGGAAAAGATCAGTTCAAGTCCTCCTCTG
This sequence comes from Murina feae, assembly GCA_004026665.1. Lineage (NCBI taxonomy): Eukaryota > Metazoa > Chordata > Mammalia > Chiroptera > Vespertilionidae > Murina > Murina feae. The sequence goes on from PVJC01002582.1 coordinate 60,393, forward strand.
CCAGGGAGCTGGGCTTCATCTCTGTAAACCCAGACACAGCATCTGAGACTGAACAACTAAGAAACCGGATTCTGATTATTTTGCACATCTTTTCTCATTGGTAAAAAAAATATGAATCTCCGTTCATTTCCTTCATTTACTTTTGCATTGATCTGTTAAAATAGGGGTTAAGATGGGGAGAAACTTCTAGTTGAGCATATGTCAGCACCATGCTAAAAGATGTAGTTGGTACACTCTATTCATCACAAACTAGTTGGATATATTTCCTTTTAAGTAGACAGAGGCTGTACAAGAGGAGATGAGAAGAGATGCTAATAAGGAATAAGGAAGAAATAATAAACACAAACAGGCTGAGTAAGCAGCATTTCATTTCAACAGCTTGATGGTCCTTCTTCCTTCTCCTATTATAAGCTACAAGGAAGGAAAATCACATTGGTGTGGTTCTAAAATTTTTACCCAGGAACCTGTTCCACTGAGGCCATGCCTTTGCCTTTTGTGAGTTTTTACAAACAGATGAATTGCAGTTCAAAATTAAATAGGGGCCAGGCCAGTGTAGCTCAGTGGTTGAGCACTGTCTCATGCACCATGTCGCAGGTTCAATGTGGATCAAGTCACATGCCTGGGTTGTGGGCTTGGTCCCCAGTAAGGGGCATGCTGGTGGCAGCTGACTGATGTTTCTCTCTCATCATTGATGTTTCTATCTTTCTCTCCCTCTCCCTTCCTATCTCTGAAATCAATAAAAACATATTTTTTTTAAAAAAGGAATTAAATGAGGCCAGATCAGAGATGGTTATTAAATAAATTGCAATCAGAACTTAAATGAGTACAGGCCAGGGATCATTGTGACTTTGAGGAGCCAGAAGCTTTAAATACTACAGTCCCAATTTTATGCTTGGGGGCATCAGCTGAGTGGATGGAGGTATCAGGTAGCAAGGGCGGTACATAAAACATTCTGTGATGAACAGTCTCTGTTACAAGTCTTCATTGTGACGTGAATGCAGAATCTTATGCAAACTCTCAGATAAAGCTTAAAAGTTTCAACAATAGCAATTACAGGAGCATTTTCTTACATATACATATACACATATGTATATGCATATGTATACTTATACATTTCCCTTTGTTCCAGTACTATTAGATACCCCCATAGAAATGCATTACTCTTCAATTCACATGCCATGCATGTTAAGGGTAACATGTGAGTGAGGAGGATCACTTGCTGCATCAATAAACATCTGATTAAGTTCCATAAGCTATCAGTTCAATATTCCCCCATCACTACGTCACAGCTGGATCCCGACTTCCAGCCCTGCCATTGGGAGCCTGAAATAAGATAACATTAAATGGTCCCATTCATTTATCCCAGTGGACACTCTTTCTTTGCTGTGGGGACTCTTAACCCTTTTCTTCCTTAAGCTGAATATACTTGCTTCTCCGTACTCCCTCCCCCCCAATTTAAATTGTAAATAAATATATTGTTGGGTTTTGAGTGGATTTGGTCAATTAATGAAAATATGTTTCCTAGAGACCTACTTTATCCCAGGTACTGTTCTAGATTCTGAAAATATAAGTATGAATAAGGGATACAATGTTCATGAGCTTGTAGGGCTTACATTTGGTAGAATGAGGTAGGAGTGAGTAGCATGGAAAAGAAAATATGCAATTAAAAAATAAATAAATAACACAAATAGAATTCTTAATGGAGCTAGGATAGATGGGGGAGGGTGTAAAATCACTTTGTTTTCTTTATGCTGTACTCCCTGAGCAGCATGCTCCCAGGGTTTTCATCTTTGTAGCTTGTTCTGCAGACCTCAGCACAGCTCACTGGCTAAATCAAGGTTGTACAGAACAATGTGATCACCTTTAGCTTTGAGAAAACTTGCCTAAGATCATCTGGATTCTGTGCTACTTCAAATTGTTTTATTTTGTTTCACATTAATTTGTCCATCTACATTTCAGAATATTGAAACTCTATTTCACCTCATTAAGTTGCGTTGAGATTAAAACCCTTTCACATATGGGAACATCCCCCCAGAGTCTTGGCATGAACCTCTGATGTCTCTCTTGTGCCTGGTGTTAGTAGTTGAGACAGTACCTGTGTTGTCCTAGAATTACATCGCTGTGTTGAAGAAATTCTAGGGATAAATCAGGCAAAGAAAGATCTTTCTTTAAATACACACACACACACATAAACACACACACATTTTAAAGAGAACGGACTTAATCCTGGAAGAAACTACATCTGAAACACATGGCTAATTTGGAAAATTCAGAAATTAATTATGTAGAAACATAAGGAGCAAATCTCTAGCTTGTGCAACCACATTTTGTCCCTCTACCATCTGGGTTAGCCTCCTGTGTCTCTGTCAATGGGAATGATTTGACAGCTTCAGGAAGCTGTTTTTTTCCATCTCTTGCTTTGCTAATAGTGAAGGAAAGCTTTGGGAAAGAAGTCAGGAAGATAACTATATGCTCGGATGCACACTGTAGCCTTCTTTCATCATTTCACTGACACCAACATGAGCTGGGTCAGCACAGTGGACGAAGAAATCTTTTAAGCCGAGATAGTATGTGGGGCCTGATAGATGACAACCCCATACTAAACATTAAAATAACACTTTATGGATATTTCTCTCTAGCCTTTAAGGAACAATTGCTGAGGCAGGTTTTGTCACTTCTACCTGAGGTTCACAATAGGCACTATGTGGTCAGCAAAAGATTAACATGACATAAGGTGAGAAAATTGAGTATTTAGCTAAAGCCTCATATCCAGATTTATGTGCAGAAAACAGTGGAAATAAAGCATGGATTGCAGGGAAAATATTTTGCAAATATCAACTCTTCACTGGGCTTCTCTCTCAGTGCACATGATGCGCGAAGGCAAACATCTCTCAAGGTATTGGCACAAAACACACTCTGAATTAATAGAATTCCTTCCTCCCCACTGTCAGAGTATTTATGTCATTTATACCTGATTGCCCAACGTTTATACCTGGGATGGGTAATTCTTGTGTCAGCTTGACTGGGCCACTGGGGGCCCAGATATTTGCTTAGGCATGACTTGGGTGTATGTGTGAGGCTGTTTCTGGCTGAGGTTAATGCCTGAGCCTGTAGACTGATATCAGCAGGTTTCCCGTTCTCATGCGATGAGCCTCATCCAGTCATCAGAAGGGTGAATAAAACAGAAAGGGTGACGACTGTCCCCTGAGGAAGAGGAAACTCCTCCCCACTTACTGCCATAACCTGGGACACTGGTTCCTTCCTGCCTTTGGACTGGAACAGGAACTAACTTTTCTGGGTCTCCAACATGCTGACTGTAGATCTTGGAACTTGTCAGTCACCATAGTTGTGAGACACAGTTTCTTAATCTATATCATCTATCTATCTATCTATCTATCTATCTATCTACCTACCTACCTACCTATCATCATCTATCATTTGTCTTATCTATTTTCTCTATCCTCTCTCTCTCTCTCTCTCTCTCTCTCTCTTTCTCCCCCCCCAACCCCTTCCTTCTTTCCTCCTCCCTCCCTCTCTCTTCCCTATTAGTTTTGTTTCTCTGGAGAGCCCTGGCTAATAGAATACCCAGGGATCTCTGTCATCAGGCTGCTCTGAGTGTTCTGAAGGGGAGAAGTGGGCATGAAGAGACTGAGGCATGATTCTCAGCTTTCAGAAGGCTCTTTTCTTCCTCACCTTTTTCTTTGGTTCTCATTGCCCCTGACAAAGGCCTTTGTTAATCTGCATAATGATATCAACAGTATCTCTGTTTTCATCCACCCAAACTTGTTTATCATAAAGCTGGAATTTTTTATGTAGTCATCAAGAATCTGTAACTGGGTTCCTGCCATCATCCCCACCCCTCTCCGCCCCTCCCCCCACCCCCTGCCCAATACCTAAAATCACACACAGAATAGTGGCAAGTGTATCTCAAAATAATCTCATAGCAAATTTCTGTGTGGGCCCAGAACCCTCATTGTATACAGCAGGACAGTAAAATACATCCAAACATTCCAACAAAGGAAACAGTGATAGGCTGGAGTGTGACTAGGTAAATATTGAAAGGGAAATGAAGGAAGGTGAGGAGGCAAAAAGAAAGGAGGCAGGGGGAGGGGGAGAAAGGAACAGTGTGCTTGCTCTGTGTGAAGTAGTGTCATTAAGATAACTAAGAAATAGCACCCTGCCTTCAGAAATGGATAAGCCCATGAGAGATGGGAACTGGGTACAGGTGACTCCAGCATAAAGTCATGCTCTAAGGAGCTCCCACTGCCAATGCAGGCCAGTCCCAGTTTCTGTTCAGTGACACAGTCCAAAGCCTTCAGTGAAGCTATCTTCCCAGTGCAAGGAGATGTCCGACTGACTCCATGACTGCCCTGTGCACATTATCCCTGGTGAGAAGGTCTACAGCCCCGTGTTCCAGGTTTGCTACAAAGTGTTGGAAGAGGGAGAATACTCAAGAAAGGGCACTTTGATTGCGTCCCCCTTTGCTCCCTGCCTGCAGGCCTGATTCTCAGGAGCTCAGAGAAGATTCTGAAATTGTCTGCTCATCTCAGTGAGATCCATCAGATTCCAGTATCCATTTCCCCATAAAAAAAGGACTTATGTGATTCAAAATCATTTACATTTATTAATAAACACACTTGTTGCCCTATCCAAATATCTTAGTTGGTAAAAGCATTGCCTGTTACATAAGGTCATGGGTTCGATCCCTGGTCAAGACACATACAACCAAGGAATGATCAACCAAGGAATTTATAAAACAAGTGGAACAACAAATTGTGCTCTCTCTCTCTCTCTCTCTCTCTCTCTCTCTCTCTCTCTCTCCAATAAAATATTTAGAAACTTAAAACAAAAATAAATAAAATGAACGCATTTGTAGATAGAGACATTTTCCTAGCCAAGTTTTCTTTCCCAGCATGCCTAAGTTTAATACCAAAGTATAATGTCTCAAGCACTAGAGTAAATACTTGACCAGTAGCTCCTTACTCAGTCTTTATAATAAAATGGTAAGATGACTGATATTTTAATCTATCAATGAGACAAAATAAGGCTTAAGATGTTAAAATGAATTATCCAAGATCACCCCACTGGTAAGCAGAAGAGCTAGAATTTCATCTTAAGTATCTGGACTCTGAGATCAGGTTCTTGGTGTGAAGCCCTGGATCCTAAAGTCAGACTCATATAGTCCAGCTCTCTCTTCATTTTCTTACTTAATAATCAGTTTGCCCACTCAGCAGGTATATTTAACTTCACTTTGTACCTGTCTTGCTCCCTTCTGTCACATATATATGTTAATGTTCACAACTTCGCATAACTCAGAAATGTAGGCTTTAAATGGGTGGCATTTTCTCTCATGGTTCACTCTCCTTCCCCTCCTCCATTTCTTCACAGCCACTCCTGTCCTTTGTCTATTTGCCCCCCTCCCCCAATGCTTAACCTCCAGATGAATTTCAAGCCTTCTCTCCTCCCAAAAACCTGCCCTGAACGCTCCTGCCCTCCTCAACTACGCAACATGAGATATAACCAGTGATTAGCTGTTCCCTAAATATTGTTTGTTTGATTTTTCCAAGTAGACTGTGAACTTACAGACAAGATCTGGGGCAAACATATCCTCCTTATTAAGAACACATCACTGGACCCATAATAGCAGGCAAGTAAATTCAGAATAATTTTCAGCTAGGTGTATCTTAGAATTCAGCCATACATTTCTGGGGCATCCCTCAATTTGCCTCCACTCAAGATCATTTCTTTTTTATTCAGAACATGGATAAACCTGGTATTTTCTCCATTATATGGGTTCTCCCTTGCCCCCTGGTAAATATCCAGTCTCCAACCTTGCCTCACATCTCCCCGTACCAAGAAGTATTTCACTAATTTGTAACCACATATGTTTTCTATAATAACAAGAATGAACTCTGAAATTCCACTGGAAATACAGGTAGCTGATTATCTAAGTGATTTTTATGCACATCAGCATAATTTTCCATTGAGGTTAAAAAAAAAACTTGAAAAACATCATACTCCACACACAGAACTATCAATGCCTGTTTTTTGATTAACTTTGTGAAATGCACTGGACTCAGATTCGGGAGAACTCCTGTTTTCTCCGCCAGCTAAGATTATTATTTTTTTGCTAGTGCTCTGGAACCTTGTATCTTGTGGAGATTTGATGGTGACCTCACAGGTACCTCATTAATAATAAACCAGAGGGACTCAGCAGAGCGTGGGTTTGGTGTAATAAATCATACTGTAAGTGCCGTGTTTGCAGTTTGGGAATTTAGAAGAACATAATAACCACGAATGAGGGTCTGGCATGCAGAGAGACTGACTAGAGGTGGGGGCTGGCCTTTCATAGGTCTAGCACGTGCTCATGGTTATTAATTACTTCTACATTTTACATTGCTAATTGCCATTATTCTTACCAGTTACAATGTAATTGAATTAACACACACACACACACACACACACACACACACACACACAAAGCCTGAAATGCCAGGTCATGATATTACATTGTGCTTCTGCCCAAGGAAGTATACACACAGTTTAAGTTACTTAAAGTGATGGATAATAAGGCAAACTTCAAGGAGGCTAATGCACTCAATGCAGCAAATATTCATATTGGGAGATTCCAGGAGTTTGTACAGGAGAAATAAGATCACGGAAAGTTAACATGTGGATTTTTGCTAGTCAATTAACCACCGTGCAACTCAGTTCTGTTTATCAGAAAGCTTTCTCTAGATAGCTGCTAGTGTAGCTCCTTGTCCATATGTTTTTAAGACAGAGTCTATTTTCATGTGCTGTGTGTTTAGGTGATGAAGGTGGTGATATCTGTTTAATATGGGTCTCCAGTCACAAGAGCATCACTCCCTGGGCCATTTAGCATATAGTTCAGTGTTACCCAACAACTTGAACATGGACCTCTTGGATGTTCTAAGGAAAATGGTGAATTCTTTCTCATGCACATGCGCATATACATAACACACTAGCACTTGTGAATAAATTGGGGAGCCAAGGTAGGAGATTCTTGTATTCCCACTTTAATGGATCCCAGAATGGGAAGGTCTGGTGCAGGAGCAGCTGACTGGTGACCTAGCTACATCCCCACCCCATCATGGTTTGGATGTTCTTCATAAGGACTCCTGGCTACTGAGAAATGCTGGACGTGCCTTTTGTCCTTTCTTAAGAAGGCAGGTAGATGGGTGAGGCATTTTTTGCTTTAAAATTTCTAGCAAAATAGCTGTTCTTTAATTAAGTGTTCTAGAACAAACGAATGATGAAAATACTATTGCTTACAATGATCACTTCATCCTGGGTTATAAGAGTCAAATAAGGAACTTCTGAAAATGGAAATTCCACCTGTCCAGGCTCCCTGCTGTTCTTGGGTGCACATGTCTGTTTTGACAATTTCCGCCTCCTTCATGAAGTTAGAAAGCTCTTCCCGGTTTGGGCTGCACACCTTCCTGGGACAGACCAAACTGCCTCCTCTTCTACTGTTCACACCGTGAAGCGTCATACTTTTTTAGTGCCTCCCTCCTCATCACCCACACTACCTGAGACTTCATAATTCTCAAAAAGCAATTCAATAGGCAGCCCACACTTCCCAGAATCAGAAACCTCTCTTTTTAAAGACCAGAGAGCAGAGGTTATGAGAAGGGTAGTGATTCTTCTAACACTCCAGTCAGCGTTGGCATTGAGAATGAAAGCCAGGCCAGCGATCTTGGCATAGGTCTTCACGTACCACTAGGGATACAGTTCCTTGGGATTTAGCAAACCGGTTGTAACTGCTTCCAGGCAGAAGACAGCCTGGGAACCTTATTGGCCTCCGTTAGGAAGAAGCCTGCTCGTAGATCTCACAAAAGTTCATGTCTAATGGATGTGTTTTCTGCAGCGCCTCTCCGTAAGGCAAGATGCTTTTAACAGCATCATTGAAATTATAGTATTTTGTTCTAGCTTCACAGTCAGTGCTCCAACGGCAGTGTGGGCTCTCTTGGGTTTCTTCTCTCTTTGCTGTGCTGTGAAAACACACAGGGCACATACATTGTTATTACCATTGTTGCTAAGAAGTAAGAAAGCATGAGTTTCTACCCCATCATCTGTGCAGAGCAGGGGCAGTGAATCCTGCAAGAATATAATAGTCTATAAGTAAACCAGTCATGGTAAAACCTATCACAAATGCAGCAATTTATGAAAATGCGTCCCTCAAGCACACCGAAGTTGTCATCAGAATGAGTTAACTGCCAATTAACTTCTCCATCTTGTACAAAGGGCCCAGGATTCAAGTGTAAAAATAAAATCCGTTAATGCATACCTACTGTCTGTGAACAATAAATTCGAAACAAGAGCTGAATATACCACTTAGTGCTTTTCAAGGCGTGTTACCATCTTATGCAGGGCTGCTGCTCAGGCTTCTGATTTAGGAAGATTACTTTCAAAGGAGATAATAATGAGTGTTTTGTGCCTACACATTTCAACCAAGGAGCACTGTTGAGTGTCGACTGTGTTCTAGGCACTGGATCGCCAAAAAGCATGGCAATGTGTTAAAAACTGTTAGCATAAAACCAGTATATTTATTTTTTCAACACATCCTTCACTTTTCACATTGAGCAACTGACTAATTAACTTTTGGCAAATTCGCCTGTGTACAGAATGCTGCTTGCACTTCTGAGAGATGGGCAGGAAGGGAGGGGAGGGAAGAGAGAGAGAGAGAGAGACAGAGAGAGAGAGAGAGAGAGAGAGAGAGAGAGAGAGAGAGAGAGAGAGATGATCAAGAGAGGAGATGACATTTGCACCGGCCCTTGAGAGACACTTAGGTCTTTATTATTTCCAGGCATCCTATTAGTGCAGCGGTTCTCAACCTGTGGGTCACGACCCCTTTGGCGGATGAATGACCCTTTCACAGCGGTCGCCTAAGACCATTTTACATATCAGATATTTACGTTATGATTCATAACAGTAGCAACACTACAGTTATGAAGTAGCAACAAAAATAATTTTATGGTTGGGTCACAACATTTAAAGGGCCAGAAGGTTGAGAACCACTGTATTAGTATGTTTTTGTTCTGCTTCACTTATTACTCAGCTGAGTTTTCTCAAAAACAAAGAGACAAACAAAATTAACAATAAACACTTTTGTGACCTGCCTCTGCACGCTGAGCTTACTCATGCTAATGCATTCCTGCTGTACTTTGGACTCTGAGACACAGATGTTTGCATGTCTTTCCAGCATTCCCACAGTCCTGGGATTATGGGGGAGACTCCTGAAGCAGTGTGACTGACTCTAATACAAGAATTTCATGTCCCTCTCAAGAGCTGGTGAGCAAAGCATGTAGTCACAGAGGGTACACAGTACTTCTCCTCTGCCCATCACTTGCTCATGCATCTTCATGGCGAAATCACACTTTGAAGGCCTCTTCCAGGAAAGCCTCTCTGAACACCAGCATAACTACTACCCAGTTCCACCATCAGTCCTTCCCTGACCTTTGAAATTAATGCTGTCACCTAAAGCCTCATGGATCATCCCTTCCATTTTCATGCTTTGATGATTTTCTTCAGTGATATTATTCAACAAGTATGTATTGAGCCTACTATATTCTAAGTATTATGAGGGAAGCTTCTAGGTATTGTGGGGAATAAGACAGGAGACAGATGCATAGCAGATATAGTAATAAGTCCCTTGGAGAAAACTAAATTACAACAAAAACCAGTGCTTGAGTGCCGTGAAGTATTAGAAAAGATGATCAGGGAATGCTTTCTGGAGAGGGAAGAGCTGAAACAAGAATTTACTAAGCAGATATTGTCTTACTACCCCTGAAGATTGTAAAATAAATATATAGAAGATAAATAGAAGCATAAATAGATAGGTGATTAGTTGGTCTCTTGTCTCTATTTCAATCCTAAATGCAGAGTCAGGTACATAGTGCTTATAAAAATGAATCATCAAAAGCATAAGAAAATGAATGCTGTTTTATATTTCCTAAGCTTTTTAAGAGTTAGTTCTCACCGCCCAAAAATGTTTAGATAAAGGCAGTAATAGAAATCACATATTTCATGAGCTCTTCCATATTTTTCAGCCCTCTTTGCAGGTAGCAGGGAAAGATGACTGGCTTTATCAAATAAAACATGAGCAGACGTGACATGGATCACTTCAGAGCCAATACATTTAAGAGATAAAGCATGACCCTCCAATTTTTTCTTCTCCAACAGTGGAAATCTTGAAGGCCACATGTTGAAATGAAAATGTCAAAAATAGAGTACTTTGGATCACTGGGTGAAAAAGAGTCCCATTAGCTTGCATCAGATTTTAGAAGAGAGAAATAAACTTTGTTTTGCTATGTCACTAAAATTTAGAATTTTTTGTTACCATAACATTGTCTAATCTAGCCTTATTAAATAAGTGAGTGAGCATATGCTCTTTTATACATTGCTAATTAATCAACAAATAGGACTGAGTTCTCAATAAATATATTGAGATGCTTTGGTTAATTGAAAAGTCATAATGTCATCAGGTCAATACTAGTAAGATAAGGGTTTTTGTGTTTTGTTTTGTTTTCTCAAGATATCCATGTGGTTTCTGAAGACCCTATAAATAACAAAGAAGGTAGTGAGCCCCCAACTAAGTTTCTTTGAGTTTTAATTGCTATTCCATCCACTCAGGTTGCATGTAGCTCCAGCCTATTCAAAGTCCTGATGTGCTTCTAGGAACTGAATAGACATGAGGCTCAGGAGCACTTACTGTCTTGGGAGAGCCCACCTTGAGTGTATACACTGCCAAGAGTTATTTTCTAACTGGTAAATGCAGTGAACACTTTAACCAACTGAATTTTGATGGACTTAATACTCTTGATTACTCTATTCTCCTCATGGTTCTAATAGATTACTTAGCTGTCCTGTGAACTCGGGGGTTATGGGAACATTAACCTGTTACTCCCCACATCTCTCACACCACTGACAAAAAGAAGGATCAATAAATTATTGGTAACTGTATTGAGTTGCTTAGTTCGTTCATTGGTTAGTTACTTGGACAGTTGAAAAACAGAGGGCAATTGAGGGCAAATGATTTTCCTGTTGGAAAATAAACTTTCAGTGAGAGAGAGAGGTGAGGGTTGGAGGAGGGAAGAGAAGAAAATCAGTGAAATAAACAAAAGAAAACAACCTAGACTGATGAGAACACAAATTTACTTTTGGATTACTTAGATTGCAGAGTTTGAATCTTGAGCTGTCAATTCTTAGATTAATCAATCTGTTTTCACTGCTCTAGACACCAAAGACCAAGCTATTGGTAGATGTACTTATTTACAAACAAAATAAGCTAACTCTGGATGATTTAAGCAGTAAAAGACAGGTGAATTGAGAACCAGAATCAGAGATATGGAGTCAAGAATATGGTCAAAGTACTTGCAGACATGATATGGTGAGGCTTGCCAACACCAGGCAGCGCACTGGCCCTAAACTCTACAGTTTAGGCCATGAACTCTACTATTCCCAGACACTGGAAGCCACCATCAGCATTACTGATGACCAGGAAGGAGGCTTGAAAACTCTTCCTCTTAAAGTCTGGCTAACATCTCTCCTGTGCTCTTTAAAGCCAATCTCCTAGGAATAGTATGCTTCATTGGCTGCATTCGTTTGTTTACTTCACCTTCAGTCTGCAACTCAGAGCAATTGACTTCTCTTTTCACTCCACTGATGCTGCACTTTGACTGACATCTCAGTGACTTTCTAACTGGTGAAAGCAATGTACACTTTATCCAACTGAATTTTGATGGATTTAATACTCTTGATCACTCTATTTTTCACTGGCACCTATTTTCCTGCCCATGCCTTTAATATTAGTATCCCAATGGTTTAATCTACAAACCACAGGTCTATTCACTCTGTATTTCCTGGGGAACTAGTCCGCTTTTGTAATTTTAATTACCACTCTTGCAATTTTAATTGTAATGATACCTTCATCAATATCTCTAATCAAAACTTGTCTTCTGGGCTTCAGATCTGTATGTGAACATGGAAGCCAGTGGGTGGGAAAAGGTCAAGAAGCCTGCCCCAGGCATCTCTTGAGCTTTGGCTTGTTTGTACTTTTCCCTGAATAATCAGCCTAATAGAAATGATAATTGCTTATTAGAATTCCCATGTCTCCCATAAACAGATTATAATAACAAATTTTTAAAAATTAACAAATAGAACTTGAGAAAAGGGTATAGAGTTTTGGGGGAAAAGGGACCCAATTAATGTGGGTATCCTAGGATGTTCGACCTTCATCTTCATTTTCATATCTACGTACTCTTTCTCCCACTTCATTCTTTTCTCTTGCTTTCAGCTCATTCTTCCTGCTTCTTAATCTAAATGGGGGAACTTACTACCATAAGATCTGGTTTTAGTCCATTTGATGATATAATAGAATACCATGTTCTGGCTGGCTTATAAGCAGTAGACATTTATTTTTCACAATTCCAGGAGCTGAAACTCCAAGGTCAAGACATTAGGAGATTCGGTGTCTGATAAGGACCTGCTTTCTGGTTCAAAAATGGCTGTCTTCTCTCTGTGTCTTCACAAGGTGAAAGGTGCAAGGGAGACCTCTGGAGTCTCTTTTATAGGACACAAATCCCAATCATGAGGGCACCATCCATATGACCTACCCAGCTCCCAAAGGCCCACATCTAAATATCCTCAATCAGGGATTAGGTATTAACATATGAATTGGGGGAGGGGGCACAATCCTTCGGTCTATAGCAGATAGAAATGAGTTGTTTGCATTTTTTGAATGACCTGAATTTAAATTTAACCCAAATTTCAGGTAATCAGAGCAAAATACAGTTTCCTCTCACTTTGCTTCAAAAATCCTGGGGAAGAAGTTGGATTGTATATTATGAGTAACGAATCTACCCTAACAGGGAAAGTGGAGAGGTTCAGGGGCACAGATAAGCAGTACTATCCTGGCAGGTCAGAGGCAATTTTGGTTATTAAATGAGGAGATTATTTACCAGATTAAAGAGGGAGGGAGTTGTGTTAACAGAAAGGTGATAGCTATCCACTACAATGACAGTTCTGCACATATGGCTGCATACTTCATAGCTTACAAAGTTATTTTTTATCAAAGAAATTCATAGCTATTTTCTTACTTCATGAACAAAACCTGTGATTTAAGGGACATTATCCTAATTTCACAGATGAGGAAACTAAGATGCAAGGAGAATGAGAAATGTAATCTGATTCAAGCAGCTAGTAAAGACTAGAGCTAAGGCATGAATAATTACCTCCATTCTTTAATACAAATACCTTGAAATTTTGATTAACTCATGCACATCTGGGGAATCTCTGAAAATCAGTGATGTCTCTCAACATCAGGGTCAAGCACTCTGCTAGGTGGATGCCATTTTCTCTTCTTCTGAAAGTGAAATCTGTGTAAAGAGGAAATAGTGTTGAGATATTTGCATCTATGAAACTAATTTCTCTATAACTCTGGATTTGTCCTTAAGTTAGGCACACCAGGCTTCTTAATTTTCATTACACATCTGGGATCATTCATTTACTCAGTAAATGTATTTACATCTCTGGGGTCATTCTTTCACTTGGTATCTTCAGTGGATAATACTGCATGTTTGACAGACGGGAAGCCAAGAGGGCCTTCTAAAAGACACCAGTTACTGCTCTATTCTATATAATAAAATCCCAGTGACCATTATAACGAAATGACCAGAACAACCAATGACCAGATGACCAGCTAGTAGCTATGACAAGCACTGGCCCAGACCTTGTTCTCGGCGCCATGACAGCCCTGAATCCTGTTCACCCACACTCCTGACCCTGACAGGAGGGAGGAGGGAGCTGGACACTCTTACCTCAAACCCTGACAGCAGGGAGGCAGGAGCCCCATTCTTTGTGGAATCGGTCTTGGTCAGCTTGCTATTGGCACCCTGACAGCCCCAAATCCCATTCACCCCCACCCCAGACCCTGACAGCAGGGAGGTGGGAGCTCCATTCCTCACAGAATTGGCCATTGGTCAGCTTTCTGTCCATTCCATGACAGCCCCAAATTCCATTGAACCACCTCCTGAATCCTGACAACAGGTAGAAGTTTTAATAAATTCTCTGAACGATAAATAGTTGGCAGCTTTTCAGACTATAACTTCTGCCATCGAAGATCAAACTGTACAACCCAAATGTTTTTTCTTAGATGGTCCAGGCAGTAGTGAAAAAACGTATCTTTATAAAGTTTTAATACATTATATTAGAGGTCATGGTGGTACTATTTTACCCACAGCATCTACAGGAATTGCTGCAAATTTACTTCTCGATGGAAGAGCCTTTCATTCCCAATATAAATTACCAATTCCATTAAATGAAACTTCAATTTCTAGACTCAATATAAAGAGTGAAGTTGCTAAAACCAGTAAAAAGGCCCAATTTCTCATTAGTGATGAATGCACCATGGCATCCAGTCTTGTTATAAATGCCATAGATAGATTACTAAGAGAAATTATGAATATGAATGTTGTATTTGGTGGGAAAGTTTTCCTTCTCAGAGGGGATTTTCGACAATGTCTCAGTGTTGTGCCACATGCTATACAAACGAGTTTAAAGTACTGTAGTGTTTGGGGGTGTTTCAGAAAATTGTCTCCTAAAACAAATATGAGATCAGAGCATTCTGCTTATAGTGAGTGGTTAGTAAAACTTGGAGATGGCAAACTTGATAGCATTTTTCATTTAGGAATGGATATTATTGAAATCCCCCATGAAATGATTTATAATGGATCTATTATTGAAAATACCATTGGAAATAGTATATCTTTAGATAATATTAAAAAATATATCTAAACGTGTAATTATTTGTCCTAAAAATGAGCAGGTTAATAAATAAAGTGAAGAAAGTTTGAATATATTCAATGGAGATTTTAACACCTATTTGAGTGATGATTCCATCTATTTAACAGATAATGCTGAAAAGGAAAATTTTCCCATCAAATTTCTTTTTTCTAATAAATTTTATTGATTTTTTACAGAGAGGAAAGAGGAAGGATAGAGAACCAGACATACCAATGACAGAAAAACATCCATCAGCTGCCTCCTGCACACCTCCCACTGGAGATGTGCCTGCAACCAAGGTACATGCCCCTAACCAGAATTGAACCTGGGACTACCCCAGACCGCAGGCCAATGCTCTATCCACTGAGCCTTACAGCTTCAGGAACGCCATGTCATAAATTAAAATTGAAAGTAGGTGCAATCATCATGCTACTGAGAAATCTTAATAGTAAATGGGGTCTATGTAACAGTACTAGACTTATTATCAAAAGTTTGCAACCTAACATACTCGAAGCAGAAGTATTAACAGGATCTGTGGAAAGAGAGGTTGTTCTGATTCCAAGAATTTATTTGTCCCTGTCTGACACTGGCCTCCCATTTAAATTAATTCAAAGACAGTTTTCCATGATGCCAGCATCTGCAATGACAATTAATAAATCACAAGGACAAACTCAGACAGAGTAGGAATATTTCTACCTGAACCCATTTTTGGACATAGTCAGTTATATGTTGCTTTCTCTCAAGCTTGAAGAGCATGTGACATTAAAGTTAAAGTTGTAAATACTTAATCACAAGTGAAATTAGTCAAGCACTCTGAAAGTGTTTTTACTCTTAATGTGGATACAGAGAGATATTAGAATAAGTTTAATTAATTTATCAGTCATTGTATCAATGTTGTTTTTATATCATGTCTTTGTTGTTATATCATGTTATTATTGTTTATTTATTAATAAATTTATATATTATTTTCATATGCATTTTACTACTTTTTAAAATCTCTGACACTTCTATTATAGAGCAAATAGTGATAGTAAACTATTTCTTATAATTAATTCCCTTTCAATGTGCATGAATTCGTGCACTGAGTCACTAGTGAAGAAATTACTATGCTGGGTGTGGGAGGTCACAGAAATTAGCAGAAATTTTGTGGCATTTACCCTGATCTAATCTTGAACTCAATATTTGTATAGGAGGAAAGATGTATATAAATTTAGGGTATATTATGAATATAATCTTGCAATGAGGAATGAGAAAAAAAATTTAAGGATACTCATTGACTTTTGACACGAGCAACTGGAGGAATGCTATTATCACTTGCTAATATAGGGAATGTGAAAGGATGAGTCAGATTTTGGAGGAAGAAGAGTTAATGCATAGATTAGATTCCTGGAGTTGGTAGGTGACATTTGAGACATCCTCATGGAGATGTCATGTTCACAGTTGAGACTCAGTATGAGGTCAAGAAAAATTGAGGGTCATCAGAATGGTACTTAAAGCCATGGGATTGGATAAAACCAGCTGTGGAGTGAATTTATAAAAAGAAGTTTAAGAATTGAGATTTGAGGCAATCAGTCATAGAAGATAGTTCTGAAGCCAGCCCTGTCTAATCAAGCCTTCCAAACACCTTTGGGATGTGTGTGCTCTCTAAGATCAGTTTGCGTTGCTTCCCTCTGTTCTATCCTTCTCTGAACTCCAGGAGGTTGATGTCTAAAGAATGTTTTAACCAGGCCCCTGCTTTCCAGCTTCAGTTTGATTGAACTAGTAGTCAAAATCAGCAGGAGGTTGGAGAGAAGAGGAGAAAGGGGTTGGAAAATTTATTTCCCTTGCTCCTTCAACATAGGTTTCTTTTGGGAGTGATAAATGACTATCTGCATTGAAAGTAACTTTATAATTTCTATATGTTCACATGTGACATCAACTCACTTCATTTAACTCCAAAGTCACATGTGCAAGCACTTTCAAAAGTCAAAGCATCTATCCCTGCTTAGCATCTGAAGGGAAGAATCAAGTACCAATTTATTACAATTTCCCTCACAAGCCTGAAAAATTCTACATTAACTGATACTCAATATCTGTGATGAATGAATGAATACATGTCTTTAGTATTTTCCAGAAATAAAATTGCATGGGTAAAAAAGCAAATGGAAACAAAAACTAGAGTTGGGGGTAGATGGCAGGGAGCAATTCATGGGAACTTGAAAAATAGAAGATGGAGAAATAATATCTCCTTGGAAACATCCCATTGATAGAATTAGCCTGGGGCAGAAATGGCTCAGGGCTACAACATGGTTTATAGATCTTGACTTGGGCTTCCAATGGTTTATAGATCTTGACTTAGGCTTCCAATGACCTTCAGATTTTTCAGCTTCTAATGGGGGAAAAAGCACTGAAACCTGTTTCTATGTTTTGAATCTGATGATCTAAGAAGGAAAGCAATTTAAAGTCATGGACTTGGAATTTTACTGCTGCCTGCTCTGCTCACACCATCTCCCTGGACCATATGGGCCTTGTTCCATTGGCAGGTCAGAAGTGTTAGCTGAACTGACAAAACCAGTTAAAGCAAGACAACATCCAAAGTGAAGTGATGGGCAAAGAGTCTCCCTCCTGTCCACTCTCATGCAGGAGTCCTGTGACAGGGTGATGCAACCTTGATCATGTGGGAAAGGTTGATAGACAGTTCTGTGTGTGTTTCACTTTGGATCTCGTGCTAACTGACCTTGTAGCTCTCTGGCGTTCCGCGATAGTTATCGAGACCTTCTCTAGTAGCATTGGAGTGGCTGAGGATCAAACCACTGTGTGGCTGTGGGTTCACCCTAACAGACTCATGCTGATGGGCCTTGGCCTCCAGGTCAGGAGCTCACCCAAGCAACACAGACTCTATTCCATTCCCTGACAGCTCTAGGAGTCCCAGCTGTGCCTGTGATTGATTTCAGGCAACACGGCGCTCCAGCCACTTCATTTTGTCCAGAAGCTGATGTTCTTG
>PVJC01002583.1:0-78168 GCA_004026665.1 Murina feae
GAGTGCACAAATTTTTGTGCACCGGGCCCCTAGTACAACTATAACTGAAAATAATAAGGAAAACTCTTTTTTTAAATAAGAAAAACTATTGCTTGAGGAATTGAGATTACTTTATTCCTAAAAGAATGAAGCACATATGAAGACCTAGCAATAAGTTAAGGTTGCAACCATAGACAAAGGTCTTCCCCATATGCCAGTCTGAGCGGCTCAAAGGAGTTATTTGTTGCAAAAGGCCACTGTGAAATGAGAAAACTAGTTAACATTTCAGGAAGAACAACACTATGAAGAGATAAAAAAAAAATCCAACAAATGACAGAACTACACTATTAATAGAACAAGTAGAAGAAATTTTAAAGAAAGATGTTTCATACAGTCAGAGAGATAAGAAAGTAAGTTATTCCCATAAAACAAGAATTCTAAACAATGAAAAAGTAGACATATATATGTGTGTTTACTTATATGTAATGTATATAATTGTTGAAATAATATTCAATAAATAGACTTGAAAATATTTGACTATAAGATTAAAATTAAGTAACATAAAATGAAGTCACAAAATAATAAGTAATGATGGATGAGACATGAAAGACAAATCAACTGTAGGAGACAGTTAAAAGGTCCAAAGCTTAGAATTCTAGAGAACAGAATTGGAAAAAATGGAAAGGAAAAATATTTAAGTCAATAATGGCCAAGAATTTCCTAGAAAGACAGAGATACACATGTACTGAGGTTTGGAACAAAAATGTCACATCACTGATGTCATAGGAGAACTCTATTTTTAAGTTTAAAATGGCAGGCATCAGGCAGACAGAAATCCTCTTTGGAACACTAAACTTTAAACATAGGGCTTGCCCGGCCGGCATGGCTCAATGCTTGAGCACTGACCTAGGAACCAAGAGGTCATGGTTTGATTCCAGGTCAGGGCACATGCTGAGGTTGCAGGCTTGACCCCCATGATCCCCAGTGTGGGGAGATGGAGGAGGGGTATGCAGGCAGCCGATCACTGATTCTCTCTCATCACTGATATTGCTATCTCTTTCCCTTTTCTTTCTTCTCTGAAATCAATAAAAACATATCTTTTAAAAGTTATTTTTATGCTTTAGTAAACATTGAAAAATTCACAGATAGCCAGTAAAAATAAATAAATAAATAAATAGAGGAAAACAATGTGAAAGCATGAGGCCACCTTAAGATAGCCAGCTGTGATTGTAATATGCTTCTAGATAAAAACTTCCCACAAGCTCTTCTAACAATGAAAAGATAATATTACAGTAAACCACTTCAAACCATAAATGTATCAAATGCCCATTCTTTTAGATCCACTGTGCCTTCCACTTTGATTTTTTAAATAAGTAAAAGGACATATCTGTAATTCATGAGTCAGTTACCTGATAATTAAGAAAGTATGAAATATTGCCTGTCAATTTGTTTCTCAAATTGAATTTTTAAAAATGATATAATTTATTATTTAAAGCAATGTTGTAGACATGAGACGTTTAGGAAATTTCATAATGAATTCAATTGAATATGACAGAAAGGCAATGCACATATTTGCCAGAACAGCTTAGGTAATAGCATTAAGATATGAACTTATGTCCTTTAAGAACTGTAGGGGGAAAAAAGTAATATAAATTTAAGCTTCCTTTTCAGCTGTTTTAAAATTCCTATGACATGTTTTGTCCCAAGAGTAAACATTTAGCTATATAAAAGGTACCCAGGTACCAATGTGGGGAAATCCCTATTTTATATAACAAAATCCTCTTCTGACCCATTTCCCCCCATGGCCTTGTTGCCCAAGAGCAGATTCCCTCAAAGGCATAAAGTTGTATGAGAAAGTATCATTTTCATATGCAGCTGTTATTCTGGTCCAGTTTCAGGGTGCTGCTCCCAGAGCCTGACCCAGAATAGTCTCTGAAGAGAAAGGGTACCTCTTCTTGAAAAAGGTTCAGTCCTCCCTCCAAGGGAGGAACATTTTTGGATTTGCCTTTAGTCAGACGAATTATGCTCCCTTTCCTCCCATACAGTTTGCAGGATACGACAACAGTGTGGACTATAGTAAACTCACTGGTACTTGGTTCTCCACCCAGCATAGTCTCACACTGAAGACTCCACACATGGAGCAGGGATGGTGCTGGAACACTTCTACCACTTCCACTGCATTTGTGCAGCCTTTGCTTCATCATAAGCCGACTCCATGCTTTTTATAAAAATAATAATTTAAGATTTTATTTTAAATTAAAATATAGATTATTGATTCAAAGCATTTGTTCAACAAATACGTGAACCTTCTGATACAAGAGGAAATGCTAAGACATTGAAGAAAGTATTCAAGATGAAATCGTCAAATTTTCAATAATGTGTTATTGTCCTTGAGATTTCCTAAAGTAAACTTGACAGTGAAGAGGATACAGAAGAATCCTAGCCACAGCAATGAATCAGTTACAAGACACTATAGTTAATCTTAAAACTATAGGATGTCCTTAGGTGCTTATTTTAATGCGTTTTAGCCTTCTGCACAATCACCACACAATTAGGAAAGTAGCAAAGTATTCTCTGTCCTTTTAGGAATTACCTCCAAACCTCATATCCTACCCAAGATACTCATCACAGTTTCTTTAATTTTTGTTTCCTTTAGGCTTTGGATGAGCTAAGAATCAAGACCAAGGGTAGGTTCTTCTCTCATTGGACTGCTGGACATCAGAAAACATGTCAACCACTGCTCATTTCCCTTCGGCTCCTGCCTCTGTGCCACACACGCTGCTCGCCAAGGCCCTGCTCTGAGGAGGGCTTCAGGCTGGTTAGGCTCCTGCCTTTCTGGGAATAGAGGTTGGGCTCTCCAAAAACCCAGCAAAGTATAGAGTGTGAAAGCTTAAGAGACTTTTGTATACAATAGGGCTACCCTCAGGTCAGCTGACACCCTGGTTTTGCAGAGAGGCTTAGAAAAGGCTGCTGAAGTGCACGTGACCCAGAAAGAGGCAGGCAAGTCCCTAATTGACCCTTTGACCACAGACCCTTTCCAGTTGCTCTTTGGACCGACCATCTGGAGTGCTCTTGCTATAGGGAGGCATACAGCTAGCTCCTTTTCTCCTTCAAAACTTTTCTTAAATGTCACCTTATTCAGGCTCTCCTAACCTACTCTTTAAAAATTAGGCTCCTTATCCTCATTTTCCTTCTCTTCTTTGGTTGTTTTACTTTTCTCCATAGCATGAGAGTTAACCATTGATTATATGATTTTACTTTGTTGTTGTTGTTGTTTGTGTGTGTGTGTGTGTGTGTGTGTGTGTGAGTGTGTGTTTTCCTCCCACAAGAATCAAGACTGGATTGTAATATTTATGAAGATGGAGTTTTAATTTCACTTGATCACTGCTGTATCCCCAGTGCCTAGAACTGTGCCAGGCACATAGGAGATTTGTTAAATCAAATGAATGAACTCACAATTTCTTCCATCCTTTTTGTCAAAGGGGATGGTTCTTCAATTGTGCTCTTCTTGTAACTTTGATTAGTCAATATTTCCTGTGTCTCTATTACCTTCCAGTTTTTTCTGCCTCACTTTCTCTTCCCTGTCCACTGAGACTCATAGTTAACTAACCACACCTCCCTTCAACCTTAATTCTTCTGTCCTACTTTCTCCCAGAATCTCATTCGTGAGCACATGTGCTTCCGGTGCTGCTTTCCCTTTTTGGTCCCGTTTATCTACAACCCATTTAGTCTCTTTCTTCCATTCAATCATTTCTTCTTATCTCCATGTTACTGACATTTCTGAGCCTTTTACTTTGCTGATTGTTTTTGTTTTACTGTAATTGTCCTCTCTGGAATTTGTGATATCTCTCCTCACTCCTAACTCGGTGTCTATGCCTTTTTCTGTTTCTCTAACTACCTCTTAAACCTCCAACATGCCATCCTCAATTCTCTTACCTTTCGCTCTAAAAGCTCTACACAGGTGATCTCAACAAATCCTTAACTTCAATAACCAACTAGAACACACAGTCCTTAAACTTATGTTTCTGCCTGGAGCTTCTTCTGAATTCCAATAGTATATTTCTAACCAGTGTACCATTAAGGTTGAAAAAGAAGAATGTGTTATAGAGAACAGACACATAAATTGATTATTTTATTAAAGTGTGATTGGGGCCATTTCTCATTTCATTTTTAAAGGATGAAAATAAGTTGTTATTATTCTTTCACTTTATTAGCTATGTGACTTAGAAAATATACATGAGCTCTGTCTTCTCATCAGTGTCTACCTAAGAGGGCTATTGACAGAATTAGATGATATAATCAGGTATAGCATTTAGAGCAATGCCTAAAACTAAGTGTTCAGTAAATTAGCTGACATTATTATTATTTTTATTTTAAAATGTTTAGCACATAGGAGAGTGCGTGAACTCATATGTGAGTTTTTTAGGTAAGATTTCCTGGAGAAGGTTATCTCTTTGCTAAGTTTTTAAGAGTGGGTAAAAAATGAACCAGCTGATGAAGGGTAGGGAGGATATTTCAGGCACTAAGAACAATATAAATAATGGCCTAAAAGATGGACGCATTTGTTATGTGGGAGAAAATAAAAGCAGATGTTTATTCATAGAGCGTAAATTTCAAGGTAGGAAAAGTTCAGAGATAACATGAGAAAATTACATAGAGGCCAGGTCACGGAGAGCCTTGAATGCCATGTTAAGAAATGTGGCTGTCCCCTATGGGTATTCAAGTTTGAATCTGAATCCTGGAAGTCAGTAAGTTTTATTTTATTTTCCAATCTAAATAAAATCACTTTGACAGCAAATGGTAGGATGTCATTCAGAATAACAAATTAAATCGTAGTGCATCTAGCCCTCGCCAGGGTGCCTCAGTTGGTTAGAGTATCCTCCTACATATAGAAAGGTTGCGGGTTTCATGCCTTGTCAGGGCACATACCTAAGTGGCTGGTTCAATACCCCATTGGAGCATGTATGGAAGGAAATTCATTGATATTCTTTCGCGCGTTGATGTTTCTCTCTCTCTTTCTAAAAATCAATAAGCATAGTTTCAGGTGATAATTTAGAAAAAGGCAATGCATCTAGTTATGAAAAAATGGCAAGGATGGTGCCCACAATAACATGTAAAACATGCCTTAGGAACTCCCTAAAATAATTGGAAGTTTTGAGGGATGATAGAGATGTCATACTAGTTATCTGGGACTAAGTCTGAGAAATAATGATTATGACTGTTCCTATGGCTGGATCAAACACAGATTATACAATTAACTCAAACGTGTCAAACAGTAGTAAGCGCAATCATAAAGATATAACCACAGTGCCAATAAAAGGAAAGAATTAATTCAGGGAGGAAGAGATGGAACATCATGGATATGTGAAATTTTAAGAAGTACACAAGGAGCATCCATTGTGGTTAAAACATAGTGAGAAATATGGAAAAGTGGTATACAATGAAGCTCAAAACAGCTTAGAGGTAAATTATGAAAGGCATTTATTCTCTTGCCAACATTTTTTTTTGTTTTCTTCTAAAACCTATCAGAATTGACATTTTATTTTATTTATTAGTTTCTGAATGTATTTTATTGTTATGGAAAATGGAATAAAAAATGAAATTATATGGTAAATGCTGGACAACATATTTAAATTCTGATTTTCTGATTATAGTGTATAATAGGTAGTAGATTTAAGTCTCTTTCACTTCAGAAAAAAGGAGAAAGCGAATACCAATCAGATGAGAACTGAAATCTTAACATTAAAATGTGCTTTACAATATATTCATTACATTTGTAACTGACCCAAATAATAAGTTGACCATGTTTATTGCACTTATTAATTCAGACTGTCTACAGCATTAGGGTGAAGTAAGATGTCAAAACCATTTAGTGAAGTCTATATTCTGATTAAGAATATGTGTGCTGAGTTGTTTATTCATTCAAAGTAATCACAGCTAGTAATAATCTATTTTATGTGTATGTATCTTATTTAATCATGAGAGAGTCCAGAGCATTTGGCAAGCTAAAATGATTCAGTGTTCAGCCATAATAATAATTGCTATTTCACGGAATGGAATAGCATAATACAACCCACAAAAACCTGGGAAAAAAATCTTAAATATGCATGTGTTAAAATATATGTTTTAAAATAAATACTGTGAGTTAAAATTACTGATCTTGTTTATATACAGAATAGAATCTCAGAATCAGAGCATCTTAAATAAAGCCAGAAGGGACCTTGACAATCACCTTTCCCAACCACTTCATTTTACAGATGAGGAAACTAATTTTTATGATTTTGATTTCTTGCTAGTTCCTATTAAATTGCAACATTACCTTCATGCCATTGCTTGCAAAAATTATATCATATTATTTACTAAAGTGACATTAAAATTACATATTACTGAATTTGTATTACCACCATCACCACCCAATTCAGAAATTTAGATTCTAAAAGCCCCGCCTATAAACTACTCAAGGTGGTGTCAAGTACTTTGCCAGGAGGCACTTCTGAGAGTCAGAAATGGGTTAAGGTGAGGAGTGGTAGTGGTGAGGAGTGACAGTAGTGTAAAATTGGGGTGTCCCGTCCCTATGTTGCCTCCTGAATTGTACAAATGTGCTTGCCACTCTTTATGCTAGAGAAAGAACTAATGATAAGCTCTTTGTCATCATGTGGAGGCTGCAAAAAAATATCCAAAATACATAATTCCCCCGATGGTTATCTCAGCATTTAAATGGGGGCTATTTTTAATCCCTGGTTTCACCTCCTGACTCTGCTGTCTTAAGAGCAGACTCTGAAGTTCAGAGAACTATCCAACTACACTGGCCAATTTCAGGAAACTTCTCTTTGCCCCTGCTTTGTTACTTTCTTCAATAAAAGTGTTGATTTAAACACATTCTGTGAGCTACCAGCTATGTTTTGGGTTTTATCTTCTCTTCCCAATCTCTTTTGCACATCTAGGTTCTTTCTACTCTAAAAGTCCCAGCTGACAAATCCTCTTGTGTTTTCATCACTCCATCCATCCAGCACTGAGGGTAAACTCAGGGTGTATTTTTCATCTATGACTCACTTAATTTTACATGACCATCACTTGTTACTTAACTGTTTCATGGATATGTTTGTCTTCTTAAATTAGGTTACAAGCTCCTAAAGGGAAAAAAACCTGTAAGCATTACATAGTCCCTCAGCACATACAAACATCCTAAGGACATTTTGGGGCCTCAATAAATAAATCTTGATGCTAAACCATGGATTTTGTTTACACTACTTAGCTAAAGTCTGCCTATACAGTGACATGTTTAGAAAATGAATATCCCAATATTTTAGAATGTTATGAAAATGACTAATAGGAGATGAATTTGATTAAAATCAAATTTCAATTATTATTCAATAAATTTTCTATTTATAGGGTTAAGGCCATAGAGTCATTCACAGTGTTTTAAACTCACTAAAAAAAGAGCTGCCATAAAATATATTAAAAGAAAAATTTTCTATATTAAAAAATCAACAAATAATGAAGCAGGAACTATTTTCTTAATTATTCTAAGAATCTACACTAATAAAAGAGAAACATGCAAATGGGTGTCACTCCGTTATGCCCACCAGCCAATCAGAGTGACTATGCAAATTAACCCAACAAAGATGGCAGTTAATTTGCATATGCAGGCGCAGAATGAAGATTGAAGGCTCCAACTGGAGTGAAGACTGAAAACTGAAGCCAAGCCTCGCTGCAGTCGCAGAGGAGAAGCCTAGCTTCAAGGCTTGGCTTCTCTGCTGCGGCCTGACCAAAGGCCTGGGTCCCAGGTGCCAGAGGAAAACTGGTGCCAGCAGCCAGGGAAAGAAAGGACTATTACGCGAATCTTCGTGCAACAGGCTTCTAATAATTAATAATGAAGAGAGGCAGTGAAGTACAATGTCAAGAACATGGGCTTTGGGTTTAGATGGACAAAGGATTAGGTTGCAGCTCACTCATTTACTAGACTGCCCTATTGAATCTGTGTTCTTATGTATAAAAGGGAAAGAATAATGTGTCCCTCATTGGTTTTAAGAAACATAAATGAAATGAGAAATGTAAACTACTTAGTCTGGAGTATTTCAAGTATCTGCTGAGCTAAAACTCAGATAGAGGTTTTAGCTGTGCATGCTTAATATCTGTGTTTGTAACACCGCTACATTGATAATGTCTACATCAAACACACATGCACTGCTACCTCTTGTATGTATCGACATGCATGGGGAAAGAGAAAGGTTTGCTTAGTGCCTCCACAGGATGTGAGAAGAGGGATAAGATGATGGAGAAGTCAGCATGGTATTGGTTTATTATAGTGATAGCCTTCAAATACAGCCACCAACCATTCTTTCTCTCCTGGATACATATGATGCTCCTCACATAACTAGTAAGAGATGGAGTCTCTTTGAAACTGAGCTGGCCTCGTGACCTGCTATGACTAATAGGACCTGGTGGAAGTGACTTTCTGGGACTTTTGAGCTCAGTCCTTAAGCAGTATGTCAGCTTCTATGTTCTCCTTTTTGGAAAACTGGTATGGAAGCCAGCTATCGTATAATGATGAATCCCAGTCTAGCACAATAAGTAGAGGCCCTATGGAAAGAGGCCCAGGAGAATTAGAAACCATTTTTTATGTTCTCGTTCTAGCTAAGCACCCAGCTGAATGAATTCACATAAATGATCCCAACCAATATCATATGGAGCAAAAGAACTGCCCATTATGGCATTCTGTCCTGCCTTAATTTCTGATTCATAGAGTCTTAAGGCGTATAAGACGACTGGGCATATAAGACGACCCTTAACTTTTGAGAAGATTTTCCTGGGTTAAAAAGTCCTCATGGAGACCGTATACGGCACAAAAAGGAGCCAACCAGAGACACTTGCGATCTCCGTCTGGCTCCATTGAAATGAATGGAGTGCGGCTGTGTTTGATCTCCCACCACCAAATGCAGTGACTGCAGATTTTCCAGTCTGGCTCAGAAGTTTCAGCACCCGCCCTATAAGACGACACCTGGTGTATAAGATGACCCCCGACTTTTGAGAAGATTTTCCTGAGTTAAAAATTCGTCTTATAAGCCAGAAAAGACAGTAGTTATTATTTTAAGACTAAGTTTGTGGGTGGTCTGTTAGACATGGATTGGTACTCAAAACAACTATGCACACCTAAAAATTATACCCAGTCTTTACGGAAAAGAGGTATCTCTCCCACCTATGCAGAACTCAGAATTGCTCCCATTCACTGAGGCCTTGAGGATATATATGAGTTATGTTTTGCAATGTGAGGATATAAAGTCTTGAGGACCAGAGGGCACTGTACCATGAAAGTGGCAGCAGCATATCCAGAGGCAAGGAGAGCAGTGGCCTCCAGATAGCCATTTCAACAAGGAGGCCTGTGCGGAATTACAAACGCACACTTGAGCATAGGTAAGCCTTCCTCAAAACCTACCACAAACAGTGGAGAAGAGGACTGAGAGAAGATATTCAGGTTCTGTGGGGTGGCAAGCCAGTAGGTGTGTGAATATGAGCTCCACCTTTGAACCAACTAACCTGGGGAAAGGGGATGACTACATTGCATAAATGTTGTTCCTTGAAGCTATGGCATTGTGTATGTGGATTCTAAGAGTGGAGGGAGAACATAACTCGACTAATGCTGGTTCTATGGTTTGTTTGTATATGTTAGAGCTTATTTCTGTGTTGTAATTATTTATTAACTTGCTCCTTATTGAAGGTTGGGACTCTATCTATACCCCTCGCAAATGGAAAGCCACTGGTATAGCAGCCATTCAGAAAACGTTAGTTCCCTTTCCCCTACACCTACGGGGACATCCCATGCCTGTCTCTACTCTTATTTCTAGCAACATGGCCATGTGCTCTGGGCTATCAATGATAATAGTAAGGTGTGTTTGGCACCTGAACATTTTTCAAAGTGCTTTGACATAGTTATAGAATGTATCTCTACAGAGGGATGTAAGTATTATAATTTTGACCTCCGGCAGCAAAGGAAGACTCAGAGAGACTGTGCATCTTGTGTGTGGGCTTTCTCAGGGCCAGAAGAGGCTGGATAAGAGTGTAACAACCTTGTCCAGCAGGTCAGGGGTATCAGCCAGAGTATGATCCAAGACACAATTGCATGTCCAGGAACCCGTCTTGAAACTGGGAAATTTCTAAGGTGAATTGTGAGGTGAATAAGCATCTGACGCAGTGATTCTGAGAGAAGGGAGAAGGCCTGAGTCCCGTGCACCAAGCTTGTTGCTTTGAGGACTTTGTGAATAGCAGGACTGCCCATGTAAATGGTTTCCAAAAAGAGTTTTAAAGGCAGAGATGTGTGGATGCTTAAAGAAGTCTGACAGTATGGAAGGCCTAGTAGTGCATGAGACTCAGGAGGCCCTCAAACTTGTGCAGTTGCTCATAATATGTGCTTCTCCCAAGTCTAGCATCCTGCTACAATCTCAGATGGGCCCTGCCTCTGACTCCCAGGCTGCCACTTGGCAACTATGAAATCTTGGGTCACTTAACCTTTCTGATGCCTAGCTTCCTTCCTTGTAAACTTGGGTTATGCTCTCTGTCTCATATGGAGAAGAGTGCATAAAGCAACACAAAGCCCTGATTTTAGTGCCTGGTGAGAAAGCCTTTCTACACATTAGCTCCTCTAATCTCTCCAATGGCAGCAGGAAAAGACTCTGACTGCCCTATAATGTTGTTACATATTCATAATGAAAAACTTTTAATAGAAAATATTTTCCCCCTCCAAATTACACACAGCCTTGAAGACTCTGAGCCTCTTGGAAAATTGACTCTAGAAGGAAGCTATTGCAGCAGGGGCAGGCAGTTAGGGATGACCAGGCCAGCAGAGGAGGGCAGTTGGGGGTGTCTGAACATGCAGGGGAGGACAGTTGGGGGTGACCAGGCCAGCAGGGGAGGGCAGTTGGGGGCAATAGAGCTGGCAGGGGAGCAGTTAGATTGGAGAGGGTGTAGGCTGGGCTGAGGGACAACCCCTCCAGTGCATAAATTTTATGCACTGGGCCTCTAGTATATAAAATAAAGTGTTATAGCAAACAACATTAAACAATTCCTTCATTCTCAAAAATGGGAGGACATGAGACAAAATCCCCTTTGGAATGTGAAAAATGTGGTGTGAATTGGCTTTCCTTATGACAGCTAAGACACCACTCCATATGACAGTTTTTTATTAATGCCACCTTACAGTCACTAAATATTTATTGGCAGTTAGTAATTTCAAATTTCTTTTTGCAGTTGAGAATATGATTTTGCATATTGGATTACCTCATCTTTCCTTAAGTTACCTGCATCTCACTCCCAAAAGACAACCAGAGATACATTATCTTCTGATTTCTAGATATCAGGAATGTCTCCCATTAGATGTGAATACCAAGCATTTATGAACTGTAAAGCCTAGTGTTTATATGAACACCTATCTTAATTAATCAGTGGTTTATAAGAAGAAGGAATGAAGCAACATTGGCTATGTGCTTATTATGAACCAATTATTAATTTTTGTAAATTATTATGTAATTATGTAAATTATGTAATTTATATAAATAATCTACATTTTAATCCTCAAAGTACCCTTCAAAGTAGATATGACAATACTGAATCTATAGATCAGTAAACTGAGTCTTAAATAATCATAACATTAGCTAACACTTATTGAACATTTACTATGAGAAGATTACTAGATTAAGTACTTAACATTTACATTGCTAAGGGCATATTGAATCCTTATAACAACTCTAGGAAGGAAGTGTAATTATTATATTCACTAGGGGTCTGGTGCACAAAAATTTGTGCACTTGGGGGGGGGTGTCCCTCAGCCCAACCTGTGCCCTCTCACAGTCTGGGAACCCTTGGGGGATGTCCACCTGCTGGCATGCCTGGCCAGCCTGGGTGAGGGGCTGAGGACCATTTTCAGGCTGCCCACAGTCCCTTCAGGGTTCAGATCCCTACTAGGGTGCCTTGCCAGCCTGGGTGAAGGGCTGAGGGCTGCTTTTAGGCTGCCCACAGCCCTTTCAAGGTTCAGGTTCCTACTGGGGTGCCTGGCCAGCCTGAGTGAGGGGCTAAGGGTTGTTTTTAGGCTTCCCACAGCCCTTTCAAGGTTCAGGTTCCTACTGGGGTGCCTGGCCAGCCTGGGTGAGGGGCTGAGGGCTGTTTGCAGACTGGCCACAGCTCCCATTGACCCAAGGTCCCAGTGAGGCTGGCTGGAAGCAGGTTTCTGGTGTTTATTTATCTTCCATAATTGAAACTTTGTTGCCTTGAGCGGAGACCACAACCTGCCTGGGCAGGCAGTTTCCTCCAGCACTGGCGTTCTGTTTGCTCTAGCTCCTTGGCTACCGGCCACCATCTTGGCTGGGTTAATTTGCATATAGTCACTGATTGGTTGGTGGGCATGGCTTGGCTGGTTGGCATGGCTTTGGTGTAACAGAGTGAGGGTTAATTTGCATATTACTCTTTTATTAGATTAGATTCTCAAGATGAGGAGATAGTAGCTTAAATAAGCTAAGTAACTTTCCCAACTGCCCTCACCTACCAGCTTGGTCATCCCTAACTGCCCTCCCCTGACAACCTGGTCGCCCCTAACTGCCTTTCCCTGCCTGCCTTGTCCCTCCCAACTGCCTTCCCCTGCTGGCCTGGTTTCCCCTAACTGCCCTCCCCTGTCAGCTTGATCACCCACAACTACCCTCCCCTGTCGACCATCTTGTGGCAGCCATCTTTGACACATGGGGGAGACCATTTTGTGTGAAGGCATGAGGATCAATTTGCATATTACCTCTTTATTATATAGGATAAGTTAGGCTACATGATAAATTCGGGTGTGGTTCAAAGATTGATGAACATAATATTTCAAACTGACATAATGTGCTTTCAATTTTATTTTCTACCAAATCAGCAATATAAGAACTCTATGAGAGATGGGTAGAACTCAGTGAGAAGACATACTTCCTGGTTCTCAGAAGTTAGTGAATTTTGTGGATCCAAGAGCTAAGTTCTCTCTCTTAGCCTGGAACACAAGCTTTTTACTATTTAAAGGTCTACTTTTATAATATATGTCAGTTCTTGCTATGCTGCAATCATGCACTTCTGTGTTCTTATATCTTCTAGATTGCAAAGAGACTTGGCCATGCATTTCCTGCCAAAGTGTATCATTTCCCACTTTGTAGTACAACAGCTTGTATTGTATTAAACTTTGATCATCAGCTTATAATCATCTTAAAGTAGTTACTCACCTTTATATAAAGAATTGCAGAATAAGCATTGTTCTCGTAGTGAATCTTCTACATAGAAAGTACCCAAGAGGTAAAATATTGGCATCTAAAATTAAAGGAATAAAAAATGCATAAGCTGTTTAATGTACAGATAAAAGGAGAATTCAAAGTTTTCTTCACAAGGAATTCATTTTCTAAGAAACAACTTCAATTAAAATATCTGATAAATAAAAGTAGAGGATTTTAAAGCATTTTGACAAAAGATTTAATAATTTAACATTTTTCTTCTTTTCCTTTGAAAGATTGTAAAAATGTAAATCTTGTTTATTTAAATGCGATAATGTAGCTCTACAGAATGGTTCTTAAAATGAATAAGATTCTCAAAGTTATTTTGTTGAACAAGCCTGGAGACTTAAAATGCAACAACAACAAAAATAAAATCTAAAGTGTTATGGAATGAAATCAAGTATATGATTGACATAAAGTTATAAAGAGATATTCATATACTAATGAAGAAGAATTCAGAAAGAAGAATAATCAAACTCCATAGCTAAATGAGACAGGCAAATATCTCACCCTTGTATCATTGTAGGACAGTAGGGAAATTTGCAGCCAATATGTACTAGCTTATTACCTACCGCATGCTTTCATCTTGTACTTAGAAATAAGGACTGGGAAAGGAAAGGAGTCTGGCTCTTTCTTTCTGTTGACAGGACTTTTCCTATTGTCCCTGAGGTGTCCTACACAGAGCAAGTGCTCTAGTGGATTAGAGCAGAGGATAGAGCAGCATGTGAGCACTTTAACTGGCTGTGGATAAACATCTGCCAATGTATGTGTCATGGACTTCAATGTGCTGTAGTAAAGGAATTTCCAAGAGACAGTTCTGGCTCCCCAAAGCTGCTTAATTACAAGTGCTTTCTCCAGCCACAAGGATGAGTGTGAATAATAATAATAATAATAATAATATAGATAATAACAAAAAAAATTCCACAAATAAATACTTACTGATTTATCAACTCTTACATCAAGAATCTGAGTTTCTACTGTAATCCCATTTGCTGTGATCAAAAATGATCAAATCAATAGCATGAAGAAATGGAGGAAGAGGATATGTGATAGAATAAAAGAGACTCAAATCACAACACCAAACAAATGCAAAACTTGTATGAACCCTAACTTGAAGAAAGTAACTGGAAAAAAAACATATTTGAGAAACTTAAACATGAGCTGGCATTAGATAATGTTAAAAATATTATTGATTTTGTTAAATGAAACAAAGGTCTTGAAGTTATATTAATGAAAGAGTCTTTATCTTTTAGACATCAGTATTGAAATATATATGGATAAAATAATAGGGATTTGAATTAAAACACTTCACCAAAGAATGGAGGGGTGAATGAAACAAGACTGAGAAAATGTTTATAATATCTGAAACTGGATAATAGGTATAGGAAAATTCCTTATACTAAATTTTGATATATTTATGATGTTTGAAATGTTATATAATCTATAATAAAAGCACAATGTGCTAATTATACTGGCCATCCTTCCAGATGACCTTCTAGATGAAGCCAGGGTTTTGAGGACCAAGGCAAGTCACCACGGCTGTGACCAACCAGCGGGCTGTGACATGTGGGCAGGGCCTCTCTCTCTGAGGGAAGCCTGGGTCCCGGTTGCCAGAGGGAAGCTGGTGCTGGGGAAGGAAGACCTACTCTTCCATGAATTTTGTGCATAGGGCCTCTAGTATTTGAAATAAAAGTGAGGA
This sequence comes from Murina feae, assembly GCA_004026665.1. NCBI lineage: Eukaryota > Metazoa > Chordata > Mammalia > Chiroptera > Vespertilionidae > Murina > Murina feae. The sequence continues at coordinate 14,956 of PVJC01002583.1, forward strand.
CCGAAAACCACTCCAGAGACCATACTACGTCTTACTATGTCCATATTATTTTCCATATTAACTTTTAAAGACTCCAAGAACGCATATTTGAGAGCCTGGACTTTCCTCAGATTAGCCTCTGTTCTGCTGACTTTCTGGTTCTCACACTTCATAGCCTGCTTACCTGATCCCTGTCTAAGTCCCAAGGTATAATATCTTTTGCATATTGAGATTCAAGAAATCTATATCTTTACCATTCATTGGCTTTTTAAAAAATGCTTGAACTGTGGTTCCTTGAACTTCAGACAATATTATTTGAATCTCCTCATCTTGACTCTGAGAGCAGGACTGGCTACATAATTTGTAGGGCCAGTGGAAAATAAAAGCATTAGGATCCTTATTAAGGAAGTGATAAGGAATATGCCAGCCAATATGGCTCAATGGTTGAGCATCAACCTATGAATCAAGAGGTTCAATTCCCAGTCAGGGCATATACCCAGGGGGTGGGCTCAATCCCCTGTGTGAGGCATGCAGGAGGCAGTCTTTTGATGATTTTCCCTCATCATTGATGTTTCTATCTCCCTCTCCCTTTCCCTTCCTTCCTGAAAGCAATACAAATATATGTATATTAAAAATAATAACAATAATTTTCAGAGCATTGTCTGAAAGTAATTACAGAGTCTAGCTTGGTGTATCTACAGAGTATTACATAGTATGGAAAACATTTAATTCTGTATAACACAAATAAGGGAGTAAATAAATGGGTGAAATAGGCTCTTAGTAAGTATTTTAACGAATTAAAGTATTAATAAAACATTGGTTTCTGACATTTATATGTATAGTAGCAACAAATCCAAGAACTAAAAATTATTTTTAAAGTTGATCTCTCGATATGATAATAGAGAATCTAGATAGTCTGAATATATTTCAGTCAATGATTTCATGGACTTGGCTAGAGTTCCATATCAAGTCATCGAAGACATGCTGCTTGCTCTAATTTGAAACAGTTACCTACCAGGCTTCAAGCCATTGACTGCTGGTCCCTCCTAGCCTTTCTATTAGAGCTCATTGTTTTGGGTTCATTTAGCTTTCTATCCCACAAATGATCAGTGATCACATCTGCTGATCAAAACAGCTCAGGCAATGCTGTAAACTCAGACTAACTACATGAGCAATATCTCTGCCCTGAGGGAGGAGAAAGAAAGGTGGTGAGAGGAAAGATGGGCAGAGGAGTGCGAGTATTTCACTTCTCTATATTAGATGCGATGATTATAATATAAATAAGAAATGGTCTCTCACCTCAAGGGGCTTGCCACTGGTAGAGAGAAACAGATATATTCACAAACTTTTGCTAAAGTATTCTGGGTGCTAGAATATACTGCTCTAGTTTATTTTTCCAGTTGCCTTCACTTTACTCCTTCTTGCTCTTCCCACTGCCTCGCTACCCCCTACCCCATACTCACTCCTCTGTCACTAGCAACTTTAAGCAATAATTCTGAATTTAGATAAATAGATGTCCTCCTTATAAATATGTTAGAGATTCGGATTGCTTAAGATGTGGAGCCCAGACAAACAAGTAGAATTTCTTTTGGCAAAGAAATGGTATTAAAGGTTTAGCCAGGCTTCCTCCTGGGAGAAGATGGCAGAGTTCTATCACTCGAGTGTGCAAACAGACAGGGAAGAAGGCCAGATGCTGTCCCAACACACTTGTCAGCTTTGGTGCTCTGAGACTGGGAGCTCTTTGAAAGCTCTGACCCACCATAAGCTATCACACTATCTAGATTTGTCCTGTGGTGGCAACAGGCTCTCAACAAATACGAGATGAGACAAAGGAGATACTTGTGCCCCTCAGCAGGTTTTGGAGGACAGCACTGTAAAGCCAAGGTTTCCATCTGAGATCAATGTCCATTGATTTATATGTTCAAAACATAACCCAGGGTTGGAACCTAAGGACTGCACTCGTAGCTCTTACTTTTCATTACCGTGTTAAAGCATTTCCTGGCTGCTGTTTTCCACCGGTACTTTCTCATTGGTCACTTGTCTTAGCTAGCTGTTCTCTAGCTGTGGTAGACATTGATTAAGAGAAGCAGTAGAGATCAGTAGAAGGATAGAGGCTTTACAATTTTTTGCCTAAATCTTAGGTGTCATTCTCTTATTTCCTTCTCACCTGTGCTTGTAATTGCAAGATTACCTGTTTTTCTGGTACGTCCTTGTAAAGGAAACCAGTCATTTCCCAAAGTACAGGGTGTCACTGTCTTCTGAGTAACTGTTTCACAAGGTGCCAGATACCTAACTGGGTGAATTCCCAGGGAGCAAAGACCTGCGTGCCAGTCCTTCTCGCACACTCTCCAGACAAGGGCAGAAAGTGAGAATAACAAATGGGGTGAAAGAGAAACACCATGTTTAAAATATAGGCCAAGAATTTTGTGAATAATCTCCTTCTATAACCAAATCCACACAATCCCCCCACAACCAAATTGAAGCAACAACTGAATTAAAGTTTAAAAAAAAAAAATGAGGTATTTTCTCCTCTTTGGTTCCCTATACAGTGGTAAAGTGGATATATTCTAATTATCTGGTAAACTGGTTCCCTCTGCACCAGCAAATTGAACTGTTCAGGGATAGGATGGTTTCTGAATTACCTAAACGGCTCACCCACACTAATCATGAATATTTATGAAATCTGAACTTCACTTTGTGCTATGTAAACATAGCGTGAATTATTCAGATTGTTTGTCTATACTGTAATAAATGGAAAATTCTCCTTGTACCTTATTTTTAGTATTAACAAATAAGCACTATAATGTTTGGGGTATAAGGGCAAAATAAGACAAAGGCATTCACATCCCTTTATGATAGCCCCCCCACTTGCCATGTTTGTATCTGTGAAATGATTTGTTTATGTTAAACCTATATTGTGCGTTTGATGGTTCCACGATGTTTAACCTATGGCTAAGCTTCAAATTAGTTAAGCCTTTAAAACATTTCAGTGATTGTGTAATTCAATCAGATAGCCTAGCAGGAGATTAATTGGAAACATATGTGTCACAGTGGCATCCCACGTCCTCCGACCATAGAGGAGAAAGGGATTTACTCTGTGCTGCCCCAAAGCAGCATGGGCAGGGCAATGGGCAGCACCTTCATGCAGCTGACACAGGCCTATTAGCAGGGGACCCCAGGAATGGGCTTCAACTGAACATCTAAAAAATTAGGCTTAATTAGAGCAGCAAGAAGATAAGACTAAATGATTTGTTATTTTATTCCAAAGTCTATCTATGCTTGTGTGCATGTGTATATACATAAATACATGTAAAAGTACATTTTATATTCTTCAGCATAGTGCCTTCAAGATAGCTTACCAATAAAATAAAGCATGTTTTTTTAAAATATATTTTTTATTGACTTTTTACAGAGAGGAAGGGAGAGAGATAGAGAGTTAGAAGCATCGATCAGCTGCCTCCTGCACACCTACTACTGGGGATATGCCCGCAACCAAGGTACATGCCCTTGATCGGAATCGAACCCAGGACCTTTCAGTCCGCAGGCCGACGCTATATCCACTGAGCCAAACTGGGCTAAAGCATGTTTTATTTTGCAGGTTTTTCACACTTGTACAAGCAGCTGAATGGCAGTTCCTTTGGTGTGAATTGGTTTGTTTCAGGTTTCACTGTGGGATGAGATCAGTTGTCTACATGATATGAATAGATAGGACGTCCACTTCCTGTGTTGCTTGTGGACTATATTGTAGACTAAGAGAGCTATCACCATGTGGAACTTTGTTAGTCCTAGAGGTTGTAGGCTAGAAATGATGACCCTAGTCAGCTGTGAAAACAAAGGACTCTGCAGATCACCTGGGCATATTGTTACTGTTGTAATTAGCTAGTTTTTAATATTAATAATAGGAGAGGAGCAAAAAGAAGGCCAGACACTATAAGCATAGTCATCGGGCATCTTCACCAGGAAGCTGTAACTTTACACTCCCCAGGGAATCACTGGTCCATTCCCTGCAGATCACTGGGGAAAGGGGTCCAGCAAAGGGGGAGATGGGCACATGCACAATAAAGTTGGGTGACATAGGAAAGGTACCTGCCTATCAGTCTTACCTGGGAAAAAGATAATTGGCTGGAGGGGTAGAGCCACTGCTTGTGCACAAAATCTTAGAAGGTTAAAATCTGCAGACAAAGGAATTCTCTCTCTCTCTCTTGTTCCTCTTGCTTTTCTCCTGCTTCCTTGCACTCACCTGTGTTGCCCCTTATAGCCATGTGGCCCTAGAAGCTGCATAGACAATGGTCATATGGACCCTACACAAAACGGACTACAGCTGGGAACCCAAGGTAAGCTAGCAGGACTATACTGTGTCTCAATATGAAACGGAGACTCTGGGTAGTGGCTTGATCCCTAGTACTGCTGAAGATGAAATGGCATGTTTTCTTGGTGGGATGGAAAGAGAAGGCAACTTGGAAACTCAGGGGTTTAATTCCACAGAAATGAAACTTTTTCCTCATACTTCATCCTCCTGTGGGGGTCTCTGAAAATTATTATTCTAGCAGCACCCCAAGAAGCAAGCCCACTTGCACTGGCAACCAATGGGAACACTGAATACACCCCACCCATAACAGTGTAATTTAAAGATAGAACATGGGGTAGGTCCAACCTGACCCCTCTAAACACTAACAAATTACTACTATCATAGTAATGAATAAGAAACTCTTCAGAAAAAAGAAAAAAAAAGAAAACTGTGAAAATGTGGAAAAAATGCACCCAGGTTATTTTAAATTTGAAATACATCGTTGATGACATCTGTCCCCCTCTCCTAATACTTCTAAAATATTCAAAAAAACACATGAAAAATTTTGTGTTCCTCTTGATTTAATTCTAGATAAATTGGTACCTTTATTGACTGCAATAGGCATCACCAAATCTGAATCAAGGGGAATTCATCAGTGGCTCAATCAGGTGTTCCGTTAACATCTGTGAAATACAGCCTGAGGAGATCAGGCTCAGAGAAGTTTTTACCTCTCTGGCTCACACAAGCTGCTCATATACCTCCTTACCCACCCTTTCCCTTTCTGAGCTTTTAATTACCTATAGTCAACTGAGGTCCAAAATTATTAAATGGAAAATTACAGAAATAAAGAAAGAAAAATAAACTGGCCTCTTGCAAAGCTAACCTCTGACATAGGTCTATGGGGAGCCATGTGGGCCCACTACTTAACAGAGAACATCCTGGTCAGCCCCAAGACTTGCACCCAGCCACCTCGCCCCCACTGTCACATCGGGTTTTGTTTTTAGTATGTTTTTATTGATTTCAGAGAGAAAAAGGGAGAGAAAGAGAGAGAGAGAGAGAAACATCAATCATGAGATACATTGATCCTGCATGCCCCCTACTGGGGATTGAGCCTGCAACCTGAGCATGTGTCCTGCCTTGGAATCAAATTGTGACCTCCTGGTTCATAGGTCAATGTTCAACCATTGCGCCGCACTGGCTGGAATGACATTGTGTTTTATACTAATAAATATATATTTTATCCAGCATCACCATGCTCTAAACACTGTAGATGTTCCACCTTTTAATAAAGTAATAGCCATCTCAGTTATCAGATGGACTATTCAGGAATCACAGCACTTGTACTCAGGAGGTCCCAAAGCACAAGAAGAGTGATGCTGGCAATTCAGATAAGCTAAACAGAAGCCGCTAAACGTTTCTGTTAAGTCAAAAGGTGAAAGTTTCTACTTAATAGGGAAAGAAAAAATTGTCGAATCCTCTATCCTTGAAATTTGAAGAAGGAAAAAATAAATTCATGCTAGCTTTGCTATTGCACCTCAAACTGCAAAAGTGATGGCTAGGTGTGTGGTTAAGTGCTTAGTTAAGATGGAAAAGGCATTAACTTTGTTGGTGGAAGATATGAAATCATCATGACTCAGTGATCCTCCTTCTGACTATTGTCAGAAAGTCAGCATAGGCCAACCTATATAATAAAAGACTAATAGGCAAATCAACTGAAACCCATAATAGTGTGCTAAAGGCCTAGGGTGGGGCAGGGGTGGGAGAAGAGGCATAAAGGAAGGGGAAATTAGGGGCCATCTGTAATACTTTCAACAATAAAATAAAATAAAATAACGGATGTTTACTTGAATTAAGTGATTTTCTGTCTATATTAAGATGATTATTTGTTTTTTCCTATAATTTATTGATATGATAAATGACAATGATTGAATTTTAAATGTTAGACCACTTTGCATCCTCAGTATAAAACCCACTTGTTCATGACATATTTTTTTTCTTTTATTTATTGCTGAGTTTGATTTGCTAATACTGTGTTGAGGACTATGTTTCTGAAGTATATTAGTTGGAAAAATCCAGAGAGAAGAATCTGAGTTTGGCATAGTCAGACATGTAAGGCCATAAATTTGACACCAAGAATTGTTCATTATGGGGAAAAAGTTCATCAAAAGATTAGAGTCATTTCTCTCAAAAGAGTAATAAAATCTGAGTACATGAACCTACACCAGCATCCTAGGACTGAGGTCCTGAAAGTTTTCAGTCTAGACCCTTCTCACAAAGGAGTGAGAATAGAAGCTTTGACGTACTCCTGGTGAAGGGTTTGTAACCAAAAAGAATTTCCAACTGGAGAGCAAAAAAAATAGATATATTTTTTAGATCTCAAAGACAGAGAGTTTATTATTGAAGGCCCTTTCATACTCTTCTCTTGCCAAAGCAATTTCCACTATCCTTTTCAATATGGAAATCAGTTTATAACTTAGCCTTTTTAAAAAAAATGTTTTTTATTAATTTTAGAGAGAGAAGAAAAGAGAGAGATATAGATATACAACACTGATGAGAGAGAAACATCTATTGTCTGCCTCCTGCTTGCCCTCTACTCAGGACTGAGCCACAATCCAAGCATGTGCCCTGACAGGGAATTGAATGGGCAGCCTCTTGGTTCATGGGCTAATCAACCACTGAGCCAGGTTAACTTAGCTTTTTCATATTGAAAAACTATAAATATCTTTTTGGCAAGAAAAGTCTATGGTTTCAAGTCTCAGGGAAACAGAAAGACTGCTCTTTATGTAGGCACTTTAAAACTCATCATTCACATCCTACTTCAGATTGATAGAATATTTTATAATATAATGTGTTGTAATTACCCTCCTCTTTTTTATCAGATGAAATTCTTATAGACTATTTAATTGTAAATATTTTGACTTGTGACCTTAAAAGCATAAGGTCATTTTAAATTAATTTAAATAATTCCTTAAATGTCTAACCATTATATTGTACAACTAAATCTAATATAAAATAATATTGAATGTCAACTGTAATTGAAAAAAAATTCACCAATGAGGGAAAATAGAATAGCATTTACTTTTTCTAAATACATTTTGATTGATTTCAGAGAGAAAGAGAGAGGGAGAGAGAAATAGAAACATCAATGATGAGAGAGAATCATTGATTGGCTGCCTCTTGCACGCCCCACAATGGAATCAAGCCTGCAACCTGGGCATGTGCCCTTGACCAAAATCAAACATGGGACCCTACAGTCTGCAGACTGACACTCTATCCACTGGGCAACACTGGCTAGGGCACATTTCTTTTTTAAAAAGTTGTTTTAAACCAAATCTTTAAAATTTCAGTTAAAAAATCACAATGAAATAAAATTTTGACATATACATATTCCATTAGATTTTTTCACCATAATCAACTTTATTATTCCAATGGCATTAATACAGCTTTGAGGTGCTCATAATGACATTGCACAAGAATTTCCTGACTTCTAGCTTCTGTCCAAACAGAAAAGTCTACTTGCTTGTTCTTTCCCCCTTTCTGGAGGAAAATCCACTGTGGAACATTTACCCAAATAAACCTCTTAATGCGTTTTAATTAATTAATTTTTTGGACATTTGAGGGTTTTTTTTTTTGGTGAGGGTTTTTTGTTTTGTTTTTTTCAGAAATAGAAGTATTGAGTATCCCTTCCTACCTCCCCAACCAGCCAAATAAGTCCCTGCTGCCAGGGCATTTCTGTTGCCTCTGAAATCTTGGAATAAATATCAAAAGGAAAAGCATTAAGTGTTCATGTTCAGCAATGGCACAGAGTGGCCCCAGAACCAGTCAGATGAGTGGCACTGTGCCTAGACAGTCTTAAGATGTTGTGGAGAGTGAAGGTTTGTGTGGCAAGCCAGCATGGCCATGGCATACTCAGCCCCACATTGGGCGCCACTTGTGCCACACCAGCATGGCCAAAGGTGAATCTGAGGAGCAGGTGGTGAAGGATTTAGAAAAGACAGACAAGAGAATGAAAGCTGGGTTTCTGCTGGATGCTGCTTCTCTGATGGAGAGACAGCAACAGTACCCGCAAGCCAAGTCTTTATTTTATAGACAGACTAGTGGCCCAGTGCACAAAATTCATGCACATTAAAAGGGGATTAATTAGAGGAAATATTTTAATATTGCTATTTGCCCTTTCTCTGTAATAGAAGTATCAGAGATTAAAGAAAATTAGTAAAATGTATATGAAAATTTTCCTCCTGTCAGAGTCTGGGGTGCACCGTAGAACCCAGAGTTAAGTCTTCAATCACCCATGTGCACCTCAAACTCGCTCGAGACCTAAACCTGAATGGCTCCCCTTCATTGGGCTAGATGCATACCTGGGTGGTCCCACCCTGTCAAGCCCTGCCAGGTAGGGGGGATTCAACCTCAGGTCCCGTGGGTGCCAGGGCAGGGGGGCATGGCCTGAGGTCCCCTGGCCTGGTGCTGGGGTGCGGGGCATGGCCTGAGGTCCCCTGACCCAGCACCAGGGTTGAGGGCACACCTTGAGAGCCCTCGTCAAGTCCCACTGGGTGGTGGGCACAGCCTCAGGTCCCCTGGCCTGGGGCCAGGGCGGGGGGCATAGCCTGAGGTCCCCCAGCCTGACACCAGGGAAGAGGGTGCAGCCTGAGTTCCTCTGGCTTGGTATCAGGATGGGGGGAGCAGCCTGCAGTCTCCTGTCAAGCCCTGCAGGTGGAAGGCACGACCTGAGGTACCCTGTCAAGCCCCATGCAGGAGGTGGGTGGCGCACAGCCTCAGGTCCCTGCTGATTGTTCCTTAAGGCTCATTATGGGAACTTAGCCTCAGCTGTGGGTGCAAGTTGACCGGAGTGACAGTCAATTTGCATATTCCCTCTTTAAGATATAGGATTCTACAAGGTAAAAGGCATGGTCAAGATGTTTACACAGATTCCACAAGGTAAGGGCATGGTCAAGATGTTTACAATGTTCTAATCTATTCAATTACATGCACCTGAACTCTATCAAGTCCACCTCACTCAGATAAGTGGGGGCCATGTGTTCAGACTATAGGTTCAAGCTTACAACTCTAGATGTTGGGTATAATTGTGCTGGGAGGGCTCTGCCCTTCAAGCTGGGACTTGCACGTGGCAATGAGAGGACTGTGCCCTCTCATCATTCCAAGGCTTGAACCTGTCCAAACACTGTAGCCGCTCTCAACAGGTTTGTTGTGGTCGATCATGAGCTGATGAGGGGGTGGCCTCCAGGTGGCAGGCTGCAGGAAGGGCAACCTACAATTTGTCCAGAACATTGTCCAAGGCTGGGATGCCGTCCTTCAGGTACTTGCATGTCTCGGCCACCACCTGCCTGGGGCAGCTGGTGTTGTCAAAGAGGTTTCCCGGCAGGATCTTCCAATGGTCAAACACACACTGCAGAAAAGCCTGGACACCTGTGTTGGATCTCAGGTTGGCGGTGAAGCCAAAGGACTCGTTTATGGGCAGGTAGGCCTTCACAACAAACATGGGGGTGCCAGCCACCTGGGACTCCTCAAAGATATGGTTTGCCTTCTTTGTCCTTATCTTCACTGTCCAACTTGATGTCCAGTTTTTCAATCAATTTTGCTATCTCCTCTTTCTTGAAATTCATGATAGCATCAGATCCCTTGAAGAAAGGGTCCAGGATAAGCTGGCAGAATGTTCATGGCAGCTTCTTGCCTTCAGGGTGGTGGCGGACTTTTGAATTTACCATTGGCTGGATCAAAGTACCTGTCACTCTACAGCTTCTTCATAATGTCCTCCACTTTCCTGGCCCACTCAGCAGGCCCCAGCTGGCCCTCACTCTTGCTGCAAATTTGACCACATATATCTCTGCAAACCGCTTTAAGGTGAAGACCCAACTATGGAAACCAGACCCAAAGCCAGCAGTCCTGAGGACAGGGTCAATCATGATGCTGCCCATGGGGCCACTCTTGCCCTCTCCATAGATGGAGATGATGATATTGACATTATCCACAATGTGCTGGAAAGTCTGATAGCTTGAAAGTTCCTTAGGCTCCAGCTGCAGCTCAAGCAGAGCCCAGTCCATCTTGTTCATTATCAGCACAGGCTTAATGCCTCTGGGGTGCCTGCCTCAGCACTATCTCCATCTGCACACATATGCTAGATACACAGTCCACTACCACCAAGGCACCATTAGTGACACGGAGGACAGCTGTCACCTCCAAGGAAAATGCCACATGTCCAGGAGAATCAATGAGATTGATAAGGAAACTGAAAGCATCCTTGCTCTGCTTGAAGAAGTTCAAGTCATTCTCTGAGATCTTGTACTGGTAAAGGAGGGAGATGGCCGTTGCCTTGATGATGATACAATGCTCCTGCTCATCAGTGAATTGGGTCTCCCCAGCCTGGGCAGAGTCAATGATACCAACCTTACACACTAGGGAGCCCATTAGCATGGACTTGCCCTGGTCCACGCAGGCTATCACAGACATATTCTGTATTTTGGCTTTTTTGTCCATGATGGTCCAGATCTGATCGTCTCTGAAGTTCACCATGGTGGCAGATGGCAGTGGATTCTCCCAGACAGATCTGAAAGAAGGAAATTGCACCAAAGATGTGGTAACAGGGTTTAAGAGCGCCACTAAATTTTAAATTATTAGGTGACTTATTTGAGGAATCAGTGTTTCTTATTTAAAATGTAACTTTGAAAATAGGAAGCCATTTTTATGGTTCTAGTCAAAGGCAGCTTTTAAAAAGATGCCTCTTATTTCAGTTCTTTGTGGTGGGTAGAGACCATAAATATATTTTAAAATAAATAATAGGCTACCTATACTAATAAAAGGGTAATATGCTAATTAGACCGGGTCGACCGGTCATCTTCTGGACATCTGACTTCCTTCTGGACAAAGCTATGGTGGTGGGGGCCGAGGCAGAGGCAGTTAGGGGTGACCAGGCCAGTAGGGGAGGATAGTTGGGGAGAACCAGGCTGGCAAGGAAGGGCCATTGGGGGTGACCAGGCTGGCAGGGTAAAGCAATTGGGGCCAATCAGTCTGACAGGGGAGCAGTTAGGGTGATCAGGCAGGCAGGCAGAGGCAGTTAGGGGCAATCAGGCAGACAGGCAGGTGAGCAATTAGGATTCAGAGGTCCCAGATTGCGAGAGGGATGTTCAATCCCTGTGGGAATCAGGCCTATACCAGCAGTCAGACATCACCTAAGGGGTCCCCAGTTGGAGAGGGTGCAGGATAGGCTAAGGGATCCCCCCCATGCGTGAATTTCTTGCACCAGACTCTAGTAATCTAATAAATAATAGATTGTACAGCTCACCAAATCTGGGTGCAAAGTAAATGTGAATCACATAGGAAAATCACCACATTAGGGAATAACCCCTTTAGAGAAATAGTTTGTTTTGCCTGCTGAGTAGCCTGGGGAGGGACAGAGGGGCTCCCACAGGGGGTACACAGATACAGACATACATTGAGTACATCCCCCCCATGTACTCAATGAATCATAGACAGGGCAAAAGCTTCCTCATCATTACAGCCCTTCAACTATCCTCACAGACTTCCTGCAGAGAACAGGGACACATTTCTGACAAATTCCCAACAGTTTGTTTTCAGATATTTTATTTAAATTGCTTCCTTCTCCTTGTAAAGTACACAAAAGAAGAGCATTATCTCTTCCCCTCTTTACCTTCTGACTGCTGTTTCAAGAGATAACAAGCAAATTTGGATTGTCATTACAATGTTAATTTGTGCAGCAGACCCTTTTCATTGTCTCTACCTTGCTATTGTGATCACCAGGATGAGAAGACTGACTCTGGATAAAATTTTTTATTTGGGGCCAGCTGCAAAAATATTCATATATTGAAATGGTAGGAATTTTCTACTACTATCCTGTAGGGAGGTCTGAAAAACTCATTATGTCTCAGCCACACATCATCTATTATTATCTACTGGAGGCTAGGTGCACAAAATTCATGCATGGGTGTGTGTGTGTGTGTGTGTATGTGTGTATGTGTGTCGGGGCGGGGGGGGGGGGGGGGTGGTTCCCCTTAGTTCCATTTGCATCTTCTCCAATCCAGGATACCTCAGGGGATCTCTGACTCCCGGTTTAGGATGTCCCTGGGATCAGGCCTAAACTGGCAGTCAGACATCTCTCTCACAATCTGGGACTGCTGACTCCTAACTGCTCACCTGTCTGCCTACTTGATCACCCCTAACTGCCCCTCCTGCCAACCTAGTCATCCCTAACCACCTCTGCCTGCAGCCTGATTGCCTCTAACTGCCCGCCTGCTGGCCCGGTTACCCCTAACTGTCCCCAATTCCAGCCTAATCTCTCCCAACTACCCCCCCCCTGCTGACCTGGTAACCCCTTACTGACCCCTGCCTGCCTGGTTGCTCCCAACTGTCCCCCCTGCAGTCCTGGTCACCCCACACAGCCTGCTGTTCAGTGGTTTGGTCATCTTTCACTAACCAGGGGTGCAGGTGAATGGGGTTCCTGGCTGGCAGGCCACTGATAGCAAGCTATCCAACTGCTGATTCTATAAGGAATGGGGCTCTCTCCTCCCTCCTATCAGGGCCTGGTTTGAAGGCTGGCCACGCCCCCTGTTGGGCCAGACTCAGAGTTCTACTACTCCTTGGCCTCCACCTCAGCAACCTAGGACTGACTGCCGCTGGGCACCCCTGGTGCTATGAGGGTAGGTTCTTCCCTCAGGCCTCACTGGAAACAGCTCGAGGAGGGTGCCTCAGGGCTGGTGGGACTGATGGAAGCTGGGGGTGACATGGAGGTGATGTCTGCGCTTCTGATCACTTGCACACTGTGTTTTATACCATAGTGTGTGGCAGCGGCTGTAAAGGGCACCAATCAGAGCCTGCAGGCCGAGCTGAAGCAGTGCCTGCAGGTCATCAGGATCTCTCGCAGCTGTTGCTGCAGCGACCCAGGACTCAGTGCCTCCATGCTCCGAGGGCAGGTTCTTCTTTCAGGCCTTGGCGGAAACAGCTGGGGAGGGTGCCTCAGGGCTGGTGGGACTGATGGAAGTTGGGAGGGTGGCATGGAGGTGGTGCCTTTGCTTCTGATCACTTACACACTGTGTTTTATACCACAGCATGTGGCAGCAGCTATGAAAGTCACTAGGCAACCCAGCGCTGACTGCAGGACTGACTTCTGGTTGGTCGAGCCTCCAGTCATTACTGGTCATTTGGACCCAGGGTTTTTATATATTAGGATGCTCAGATGGCATGTTTTTAAAAAGGATATTTTAAATTGTAATCTTTTCTCCCTCAATGTTTTCAAACAGGGAGCAATTATCCCAAATATTTTTCTGTCTTTTGAAGCTGGAATCTGAGTTTCAAATTTTCCCTTTGGATGACCTCAGTGTAAATATTGGTAGTGTACCTGTAAATATTTAAGGTATTTCCTAACAGAAATACTAAGGTAGGAGAAAGCAGAGAGGAAAAAAAGACCTGAAACAATTGAGGCTTAATTTGAATCTCATAAGAAATATTGGTTCTGAGAACTAATATATAATGTACAGCATAGTGACTACAGTTAATAATAATGATATTGTATACTTCAGAGCTGCTGAAAGTAGATCTTAAGCATTCGTACCACACACCAATAAAGAGTTAACTATTTGAGGCAGTGGCTGTGTTACCTTGATCTTGATTGTGGTAATAATCCCACAATCTATATGTATATCAAATTATCACACTGTATACTTTAAGTATATATAATTATACAGGATGTCCCCCCAAAATGTGTACACACTTTGAATGTTTATAAAGTCAGTGCTTATTAACATACAGTGCAATTCCAAAATTTAAAAGAATCTATAGAAATGAATAATTCTTTTGTCAATGCCTGTTTTCAAATTGATGACTGTTCTGATCCAGGTACTGTTGATAACATGAAGCAATAGAGTCACAAATATCAAGAATTATTTCGTTAGGTATTTGTCACCCTCAATTCGTTGACTATTGCCAGTTTTGTACAGTAAAGTTTATCTTTTATGATCTCCATTAGAGAAAGTCTAGTGGCATTTTAGGATCAATTTTCTTTGTTCAAAGTTTATTCTTGCTCCACCCATTATTTCAAATCAGTTAAGCCAGAAAAGAAGGGAATATTAAGTGAGTTATCAGTTGTTAAAGTGTGTATACATTTTTGGGGGACACCCTATATTTGTCAATTATTCCTCAATAAAGTTAAAGAAAATTTGGTAAATATTCATTGAAAGAATGCAAGCATTCTGAGATAATAACAACCACATTAACCATCTAAATCTCTATAGCACTTTATAGTTTACAACACATTTTCAAATTATGAAGTGTTAAAGCTCTTCCTAGCAGATCAGAACACTTCTGTAATCTTGAAAATTAAGTAGAATTCTGTAATTCAAGGGGGAATTTGGGAATTTTGGAGAATGGAGTTTTGCCAGAAGTTTCCTGCTAATATTGCCATTCTGCAAGATAATCAGCCCTCCTTTTTTCTTGCTTAACCTTAAATGGAAGTGTTTTTCTTGTTTTCTCCCTTTAGTTCCTTCATAAATACACATTCTCAGTTTCTTTCTGCTCTTAACAGCCAAATCTATATGTCCAGTGTAAACATCTCTCACTCACATAAATATTTACTAAGTGCATGGACCCAATGAGGAAGATAAAAAGTAGAATGAGGATCACTGATTCAAAAAAATTTCTACAAGAAAATTTTTCTGACCTAAAGAAAAGCCTGAGAAATCACATTACTAGAGTCTTCTGACTGCCAAACAGGAAAAAAAATGAAAAAAGAGCACAACTAAACACATGGGATGTTAGAATTTTAAGGATGAACATAACTTCCTAAATTTTCCAGCGAGATAAGTAGTTACCAACGGAGGAATAAAAATAAAGCTGACATAAAATTATTCACATAAACATTAAGTTTGATGGTGGAAGAAGAAAAGAGCCGTGTCTTTAAATTTTTGAGGGAAAATGTTTTTGAACCTAAGCAGAATAATGGCCCCTAAAGAGGCTCACAGGCTGATTCCCAAAACTTGTGAATATGTTACATTATAATAAAACAGTCGTTACTTTGCCGATAGGACCAAGTTCATGCAACCTGAGAAGGGAGATTATCCTGAACTATCCACACTGTCACCACTTTTTTAGAACCTTTTCTGGCTGGGTCAGAGGGACATGTGGCAATAGAAGGGTCAGAGAAATGAGACGTGAGCTTTTGGTTCACTGTTGCTGGCTTTACAGATGGAAGCAGGGGGCAAAAAGCCAAAGAATGCGGTGGTCTCTGGACTCCCGAAACAGTCCTTAGTTTACACCCAGCAAAAAAATTGGTCACCTGCCCTAACTGGTGTGGCTCAGTTGGTTGGGTGTCACTCTGTTCACCAAAAGGTTATGGGTTCAATTCCCAGTCAGTCCACATGCCTGGGTTGTGGGTTCGTGCAGGAGGTAGCCTGTCAATGTTTCCCTCTTATATTGATGTTTCCCTCTTGCCCTTTCCCTTCCTCTCTCTCTAAAAAGCAATACAAAATAGTTTAAAAAAATTTTTAATGGGCACCTCAGCCTTGTAAGCACAAGGAACTGAATTCTGCCAACAACTTGAATGAGAAGAAAACAGAATCTTCCCAGATCCTCAAGAAAGGAATGCAGTCCTGGTGCCACCCCCAATGAGGTCTGTGTTGGACATTTGACCTACAGAACTGTAAGATGAGTAAACTTGTGAGAGTTTTTTTAAAGGCAGTTAGGTCATTTGCCATATTCATAAATTAATAACAATTTTATGCCTAGTGTTGGTTAATTTGAAGAATAAATATATACAGAATCAGGATATTAATCTTCCAATTACCCTTTCTGAAATATTCAGTTGAGAGGTAACTGAATATAAAAAAATACATGAAAACCAATAATAAGATTTTGTAAACAATGGGACTAGCTCAGTAGATGTGAAAAATAAAATTCCAGAACGACAGCTGTGCATTAGTGTTGGAAAGCCAACATCTCCATATGAAAACATTGACAATGATTGTCATGAACATTACAGAAGAGAATAAAGGACAACTGAGAGAGTTTAGAAATAGTTTGAACAAATGATATAATTTTTTCCCCACAAAATAAGATCTGAGCAGTGATTGGAAACTGTAGTTACTTTTTCCTCATATGTCTTTGTAGTACATAAAACACTGGATAAAGCAAAGTAAGAAGTAGTTCCTTTCTAGGTCCAAAGAAATCAAAGAGCCCTCAAGAATGAAAGGAGGGCTAGTAACCCACTAGATGCTGTACTTCCGAGGCTTCCATGTAACTAATTACCATTTAGGGATTACACAGACTGAAAGAGAAGACTCTGACATGACGTCACATGATGTGCCACTTCTTATGAAGATCATCTCTAAGTGGGAGAGGTGCCAAGGTACAATCTGCCTCGTGGCATCAGGCTGAGACTTTGTTTGTTGAATTTTTTTCCACACCATCTGATAGTGGAGCCAAATTGTATTTTTGATATGAAAAACTCTCTTTTGGAGAACATCATTGATTTAATGAAGATACACTTGCAAGGGTTCTGCAGCATAGCTGAAATTTCACTTACCTTTTAGCTTTAAGCCATTGGTTTAAGTCCAACTTGACAATTTCAGCTGGTAAAGTCCCTGGTGGACAGACATCAACAACATAAACCCATTGTACTTCATCTTGTAATTTTTGCAGTGCTTGCACCAGAGAAGCCTGAAAAGGCTACTGTGAAGAACACATTACTTTGAACAAAAGGCAAGGGGAGAGGGTGAGTGTGAAAGATGTAAAACGTCTTATAATATTTTCAACAACAAAAATAAATTTAATAAATAAATAAATAAACCCCATTATGATCATTACAAAAACACAATGAATTTGATTTCTTTCTGACAGTTATAACACTTCTCTTTCATATTGACATTTTCTAATTAAAAAGAAGAAAATTGACTTTATACCATAAGTATCCTATATAATAAAAGGGTAATATGCAAATTGACCCTAACAGCAGAATGACCAGAACGACCACTGGACCAGTCACTATGAAGCATACTGACCACCTGTTGGCCCCTTTCCCTGGCTGGCAGGCTCTGATTGACTGATGGCTACCTGCTGTGGGACCAGCAAATGGACAGGAACAGCTGACCTCTCCATCTCTTCCTCCAACTGTCAGGCACTGATTACCTGATGGAAAACAGAAAACCAGGGTGTGGGTGGTGGCAGGGGACAGTGCTGGCTGCAGACAGCTGGGTAAGATAACCCTGATCACAGGCTAGACCTAGGGACTATACCTGTGCACAAATATCATGCACCAGGCCTCTAGTTTATTAATAAATGGATATGGGAGAAAGATTACAAGAAGAGTCTACACATTGTATACAGACATTTTTTCTAAGTCCACTGATGGAAACATTTGTCTACATAAGTAAAAGTATTATTTTTATACTAATAACATTTTTAAACAAAACCACATAAAACCAGACTAATAAACTAAATTAGAGATAGGAGGATTATAAATTTAACTATAAAGTAAATAGTAAAATCAACAGAATGCTTAAAGTAGAACATTTTGTTACATTTTGCAAAATTAGGAAAACTGATAAATTCCCTATTTAAAAAATCTAGAAATTCTCATTAAAATAAAGAACTAAATAGCAAAATATTTAATGGAGAACCAACCTACATCCCATTTTAAGTAATTATTAAGGCTAGGTCAGTCCTTTAGTGTAGGACTGGTTGGATGTTGAGAATCTGGTCAGCAATTACCAATTGTCAAAAGCCGCTAATATAAACTCTTTCACACCTCTCATTGAGATTTGACTGAAAGGTATAATGAAAACTATCCTGAAGTTCTAGCTGTGAACCAACTTACCTCCAGTCACAAGTTTTATGACAGGTGACCTTGGGCAAATCATTAAAACTCACTGGGTTTCAACCTATTTATCAGTAATATTCAAGTTTCATACAAAGTAATGGAAGTGAAATAGCAGGAGCATGCTTATTAATATAGCCATTAATATATATATCAGGGGCCTGGTAGACAAAATTTGTGCACTGGGCAGGGGGAGGTCTTCAGGCCAGCCTGCCCCCTCTCACATTCTGGGAGCCCTCAGGGGTGTCCTACTGATGGCTTAGGTCCACTCCCTGCTCCCCTTGGGGAGCGGGCCTAGGCCACAGTCTGGCCTCCCTTTGTGGGAGGTGACCAGGCTAATCAGTATAAGCCACCAGCCCCATAACTCTGCTGCTGCAGCCACTGCCAGTCACTGCAGTCACCAAGGTATTTTCATCAACACTACAGCCTCTGGCCAAAGCTACAGGCCTGGGCAAAGGACTCCCAGGCCCCTGCCATTGCTGGCTCCACTCTTGAGCCTCTGGTCAAGGCTGCAGGCCTGGACAGGGGACCCCCAGAACGCTTCTTTGCTAGCTTCACCGGTGCCCAGACCCCTACAATTGCAGGCTCCGCCCCTGCCCCTCTGATTGCTGGCTCTATGGAGACCAGGCCTCTGTGATCTCCGGCCTTGCCCCTGCCCAGGCCTGAGGCCTCTGGCCCAGGCCTTATGCCTGGGTAGGGCAGCCTCATACCCCTCTGATCACTAGTTCTGCCCCTGCGCCTTCCGATCATCGGCTCCACTCCTGCCCAGGCCTGAGGCCTCTGGCAAAGACCTCTGGCCTGGTCAGGAGACCCCCAACCCCTTCTGATTGCCTGTTCTGCCCCTCGGGCCCCCTGCCTCCCCCACTACTTGCCTGGCTAACAGGCTTGGCCACTAAGGGGCTGAGCCAGACTGGGTGCCGCCATCTTGTGGCCATGGAGGTGGCCATCTTTGTGACAGAGTGATTCCTAATTTGCATATTACTCTTTTATTAGATAGGAATATATATATATATATATATATATATATATATATATATATATACTAATAAAAAGGTAATATGCTAATTAGACTGAACATCTTCCAGATGACCTTCCGGACAAAGCCATGGTGGCAGGGCTGAGGCAGAGGCAGTTACAGGTTATCAGGCAGGCAGAGAGCAGTTAGGAGGATCAGGCCAGCAGGCAGGTGAGCAGTTAGGAGCCAGCAGCCCTGAGGATTCCCCGATTGGAGGGGGTTCAGACCAGGCTGAGGGACCCCCCGAGTGCACAAATTTTTGTGTACCGCGCCCCTAGTATATATATATATATATATATATCAGGGATGCCGGATATTTCAAAAGCTCTTTCCTGTTCTGTGTGTGTGTCCTAACATGTAAACATACATTCTCTATTCCTTGCTTAATAGAATATAACAATGATAACTTTGATCATTTCTATCTGCAAAACCTTTTACTGAATAATTAAGAAACCTAAGTATTTCATAAGGCATCATAGTTGAGAGGTAAGCGTCATGCTATCCTTGCTATTTTTACAGCCCCTTGAAGAAGCTTTTATTTTTAATATCTACTTCTTCTTGCTATTTCTTCAGTAACTGGTTCTATTTCAGAGAACCAGCTTTTTTATGGCAGAGTTATTCCCCTAACATTATTATGTTGAAATTGCTAAATGAGTTTTTAAAATGATGTCTGTGGTTTTAGAAACTTTCAGGAGCAGAATTCTTAATGTTTCTCAGGCAAACCCCCAAGGGGACCTTGGAGAGCCAGGCTCAGAAAATCCCTTTCCTAAGAAAAAGTCTTTTCTCCTATAGAATTCTCAAATACTCTTTTAAAATTCAACTTAGGTATAACTACCAAACATGAGTAAGCATCTTATTCATCACAACACAATCACATACCTGCCAAAAATAATTTAGCATATGTTAAGTCATCATGGAATAGAGTTCAAAGACTCTTATTTGCTTCACTGTCACTTTCATTGATCAGAAGTTATGATTATTACACTTCTGTTTTGCTTATTTCCCTTTGCTTTCTAAATAAGTTTTGTCTTTGCTATAGGAGGTCATTCAATATTTATTAAGTGTATTAACATTTGAAGTGACTCATCACTTTGTAAATTCTGGTGGGAGAATCTTGTCAAATTTGTTGAACATTACAATGATTTATCATATTTGATAGTGCCTAAAACAATAAAATCTAGTAATCTGATTGTTAAAATGGTGAACACTGTGGAGAACAACAGATTAAACATAAATTGGACAGAATATACATACCAAATCCTAACTGAACAGCAGTTATTTGAATTTATACAACTTTCATATTTACCTCTTTAAGAGAAATTTCATTGTACCATTTTCTTATTTATTAGACTTTATTGCTATCTTCTGCAAAAATACCCAAATTTTATTCTGAGAAATATTCCTCATTGGAACAGATGATGCCAAGGATATTTAGAAGAATTAAATGTATTGAGATTAAAAATAGTGACAAAGAGTAAATTAAATAAGATTTGGTGAGATTTTTAATAGCAGATCTTCTCAAAATTCTTAACATGCTGATGTGCACATACATTCCCAGAAACGGGCTAGGGTTGGCAGGTTTTTCCAATTATTTAACCACAAATCTTTATCCCTAATAAGGTTTGGTGTACAGAGAAGCATTTTGAGAAATGCTAATTTGTAGGAATCAAATCCATAGTTTTTTGTTGAGATTCCATATCTGTTACCTTTGCTACAAAACTAACTTCAGTTACTTCCTTATGGATTCTCTATTGAATCCAACAGGTTGTCCAACCCATGGTTTCTCAAATCCAGATCATGTATTACAACTCAGAGTCCTTATAGATGTTTACCTCTAGCCTAAGGCTTTCTTTTGTCCATTTACCAAATCATAATCATCTTTCAAAATTTGTGCACTGTATGACTTCCTCTAGTGAGAATGGTATTTATGACATATTTAATTTTCCTTATACCTGTGTTAGATTATTATTTTTAATTTGACTGTGCATATGTGTTTTCCTAATAAGATGATTAATTCTTTGAGGTCACAGATCATATTCCTTATATTCTCTTTGGAGATCTAACTGAATCTGATACAATGTATTATGAAGATAGCCATTATTTCATTTTTATGAATGATTAGATAAATATTTGAGTGCTATGGATACTTCTCACAACTAGGAAGAGGTAGAGCCATTCCCTGGAGATGACAAGCAACTTTGAGTCCCAGACATGTTCTTAGTTTGAACTACTTAGATTTACTTTCTACTCAGAAGGCACCTGAGTATTTCTCATTATTTTGATTAGATTGCTTCCTATTTGTCAGAGAATAAAACATAGAATAAGAAAAGAAATGTTTAAAACCACAAATTTCAACATGAAACAAAAGCAAAAAATTATTCTTTCACATAAAATCTAATTCATGCTTTGTTTCAAGTGATTTTAATTTATCTTTATCCCCATGACTTGATTCCTCAATGTATGAAATCTATCCATACAGTGGAATTGAGAAGGACTTGGGAAGCAATTGGTAATTCTATGTAATTGAAAGGGAGCATTTGAAATAATAGAATAAAATTCCTCTCTGCTAAAATATTACTTGGAAAGTTAATTTCTAAAAATAAATAATAATACAGGTTGATGTTTAAAGAAACATTGAAGTAATGTCAGGAGTTGAATTTTGTATAGAAACATCTCTTTCTTGCTATATAGCTTAGGGACCTCAGGCAAGTGTGAAGGCCATTGAGGCCCAGGTTCCTTTATGATCTCTAGCATTTTTTTCTGGTGTTAAAATTCTGTGATTTAATGAATAAAAAGAATTATTGCTTCCATTTATTAAAGGGTATGCTTATTTACATATTAAAATTATTATACTATCATTAAAATATAAAAGAAAAATTAATCTTTTCAGTCTGATTATAGCATGCAGGAAATAGTGGATATAGTGGACAGGTGCTATGGCAAATCACCCTTTCTACAACCTCCACCTACCGTTTACACATGGTAACCTGGAGGTACGCTTGTGCACATCTGGTCAAATAGATGCAGAAAAAGAGACCAATATTATATTTCACAAAATATTCAAATACATTTGAGGAATTTTGATATTACTGGCATGTTCCTGTGTCCATTTATTAATTAATTCTAATTAGTACTGTTTTGAATTTCACCATTCTGAAACATTTTCCACTGATACAAATGAATTGTGACCTTTTAAATTTTAAAATAAAGCTTTCATATGTGTTTTTAAAAATCAGCCTGTAGTGTGAGCTCCAAGATCAAGGCAAAACCCCACCCTCTCCCCTAGTGATCAAAGTTTGATGACCTCAAATAACAGAAAACACAATAAGTGGACTTTAGATCATAAGAACAAAAAAATGCCCAGAAGCTACTCAAGTCACTGCTGGTGTTCTTTACTTAGGATCCTTTTCATGAGGGAAGAATAAAGCGCAGGCTGTCAAGAGGCAGCAACTTCCATTCCTTGGTCTGAAGCCTCAGTCTGGGTAAGCAAACAAACAGGATATAAAACCACAGAGGGTGGGACAAGCCTCAAGGAACACGATTTGAAGAAGAAAATAAAACAACAGGTCAGAAGCAGAGATTCAGACTTCAGCTGCACTAAAGAATGTTGGAGTCCTGGAAAAGGTTTTCTCTAACCATTAAGTGTTTCAGAGATATAGAGGGAATACTTTTATAGATAATTTAACTTGTGGATTATGAGGGAATTCTTTGTTCTCATACTTGAAAAACTATTTCATTTCCAGAATAATAGGATCACTACAGATCAAGACAATATTCATAGAAGTCCTCCAGTTGCTAAAAAAATAAAAATAAAAAAAATAAATTCATCCCCTTTAGAAAAATCATTACATTTAAATTACAAAAATGAATCCTCCCAGTGAAAAAACAATATGTCTGTAAATGATTAATGTTTTGTGTTTCTCTTTTTACAAAAAGAGAAAGTAAAAAGGAGCTCAGAAAACTACTTCGATCCTGCTTTAGAAGCAGTTTAAGAGTTTTCAGGATAAGATTCTATGTAAATCTGACTTTATTGTTATTTTATCCCTTATGAACTTTCTTGTGCTCACGTTAAAATATTCAAGATGCTAATAGCATACCACTAAAATGAATGTATCCAGTGACAGCCTTCTCATTCTGTGCTCTAAGGAAAGACTCCTTTCTCCTCACTGAAATGTGGGTACCTTACAAGTATGACAACTGGGTGATAACGTGAGGTAACATGCAACCAGAAGTGAAAGCTAAACACATTTTCAGCCTCTGCTCTAAAGAACTATTTACAAAAATCCCTTGCAAATGAGACTTATATGCATTACCACCTGAAGATACAAATTAGTAATTAGTGCTGAATCGTGAAAATGGCACCCCTCAATAAACATATACAGAAACCAAGTTGCTTATAAATGTGGAGAGATAATTCTTTTCAAATAAATCTTTGCTTGCAATCAGACAAATGGAAATTGCCAGATATATCTATCTATGTCTATATCTATATCTATATATCTATCTATACATATAGATATATAGATATATCTATCTATACATATAGATATATAGATATTGTATTCGTGGCTGATAATTTTCTTTCTGACACATGAAATCATGTGCATATAAAAGTTTGGAAAACAAATGTATGTATATTTGAACTCATTTTAAATCAGTATATTTTATTGAGGGTAAAATTTTTTTGACTGTATTTATATGGGATACTGGTTACATTTTAATGTGAAGAAACAAATGCTATTTAAATATCTATAGCAAGTTTAATGAAGTGATCTAAGAATTTTTTTTTTAAATATTTACTGAAATTGGTTACTGATGCCAATTTTTTAAAATCCTTGCCTGAGGATATTTTTTCCATTGGTTTTCAGACAGAGTGGAAAGGAGGGAGAAGGGGGGAAGAGAGAGAAACATGGATGTGGGAGAGACACATCTATTGGCTGTCTTCTGCACTGACCTCGACCAGAGCCAGGGACTGAACCTGCAACTGAAGTACATGCCCTTAACTGGGCCTTGAACCTGAGACTCTTTGGTCTGAGGGCCAACACTCTAATCACTGAGCAAACCGGCTAGGAAAATGCCATATTTTTTATTGGTGCAGAAATCTTAGATTACAACAATTAAATTATGTTTAAAACATGAATTTATTTATAAACAAACTTTACTTGTAACCATAACATTCAGAAATCCTAAACTTCTGTCACCTGAGTTGGCAAAATGTATGTTCTGTATAAAACTGTGGGGCTCATTCAGCAAGGATGTTGTAAATTTATGACAGTTTTGCCAAAAGAGCATTGTGCTTGACTATGCTAATGCTGTTCTTATTATTGTTATCATTGTCATCATTATTTACTCCACAATCACTATACCTTGTGTTTTTATAATATTTTATCTATTTCACAATAGACAGTGCAAGAATTATTAGTTTCATTTCATAGGTTAGAAAGTCAAACTTAAAAGAGTTGGGAGACTTGTCTAAGTTTGTTCTAACAAAGTTAGACAGAATTGAGACTCAAACTCGGCTCTTCTGATATCTCTTTTTTTTTTTTTTAATTATTGATTGATTTCTGAGAGAGAGAGGGATTTGTTGTTTCACTGATTCATGTGTTCATTGATTGCCTCTTGTATGTGCCCTGACCGGAGATTGAACCCGTAATCTTGGTGTAAGAGGATGATGCTTCAACCAATTGGATTGCTCTGTCAGGGCCTGCTATCTCATTTTATTCTTTACTCATCTTTTCTCCTTCTCCACACTTATTGGGATGGAGAAACGAATTACATCTTTATCTGTGGGAAACTTTCAACAGCAGTACACTATTCTTTCAAGAGTAGAATTCTCAGGGTCTCCTTCCCCAGAGTGCACATTGAAGTCAACGTCATGTTATGATTAACAAAGTGTGGCTTAAGACTCCTGTATGATAATCACACCGGAATCAGCGCTGACTTCACAAATGTGAGACCCATGATGCACAGCACCTTACCTTTGCTTTAATCCTCTGCTGTTAGTTTTAATTCTTGGTACAGTTAGGGTGAGGAGCCCTGCATTTGCATTTTGCATTGGCCCCCCAAAATAATGTAGCGGGTCCAGCCAAGAAGCGATCATCTTTTTCTCTAAAATCAGAAATAAAATAGAATGCAATCAACTGACATAAAACTGTGTTAGACAGTTCTAATGACTGCACTGAATTCTTTCAGTAGACAGCTTGTTTGAAATGTATCAGTTGTGGCTTTCTTGTCACAAAAGTTCACTGAAGAGTGGCTAAAGCCAATGTCAGCAGGCACTTGAGGGGCAATTTTAAGATGACAGTGTGACGGTCCCAGAGCCCTCCTAGGGATTAAGAGAAATCTAATTGTAGTTGTATGACCCTAAAATGTATGGGTTATTTCTATGCTTATTTTCTATCCCAAATTTACAGTCTGGATGAAAGAATCATTACACATATTACATGGGTTTGGCATCTATGTCCAGGGAAACAAGATACCAGAGGAGCAAAAAGTCCTTCTCTCTCATTTCATTAATGCATGCCTTCAGTTCCCTTGGATATTCATTAAAAGTAAGAGCATAAAGAAAACTGTTTATTACAATTATAAGCCTATGATTTTATCTTAATTTTAATGTTTTCATAACTCCACTTGATCTTCTACATGTTCGAAGATTATTTGTTATTTGTTGATTTTTCATAGTATAATATTATTATTGGTTGTGTCCTTTTAAATATCAAATTTTGATTCAGGTAAATTTTTTGGCTATTGTGTCTGGACAACTCAAAATAGACATAAAACTAAATTTCAGTAAAATCATGGACTGTTCTAAATTATTTCTATTTATCCAGTTATGGCTTTAATCTATGAGGACTTTTTATGCCTATCTGTGACTTCATGATTATCTTCAGGTTGATGTCAAATTTTACATGATATTTTATTTTGTACAGTGATCTTATTAATAACCTTCAGGCCATTGAACTGCATGCTCCATGGTATTTATTCTTCCTTCGGTCTGGATTTTCTCTCACTGTCCTGCAGCACAAACCCTCATCTTGCCCTTTGATTTCCACACGTTTCTCTGATTTGGGCTCAAGGTAGGTGCAATCACTCCTGAAAGTCATGCTGGACAGGAAGGACCAGATAAAGTGTCTCTAAATGGCCTGAGCTTTCTCTTAGCATTGCACTTACCACACTACATTTAATTATCTTTCTCCTTATACTCAGTCATCTTTGCATTTTTAAAAACCTACTATCTTTTACCTTGCTTAGTAGTATGTGTATTTCAGAACACACTTGTTGATGAGGGTGTTTTTAAAGTAATCTTTGAAACATTTCTCAGAAAACTAGCCCACTGATTATTATATGATACTATCTAATTAAAAATGAAAAACAAATTTGTTCCTTATATAATTGGTTATGGCTCAATTCTCTATTAATTCATTTATTAATTTATCCAAAATATATTGATTAAGCACCTACTGTGTGTTGCTAAACACTGAATTCAAGAGGCCTGGGACATTTAGAGTAAACTGCAAGAACTTTTCTACATACCAAGCAAACTATAATCCATCCATCCAGTGAACAGATCAAGATAAATGATTGGAAAGACTTTGAAACTTTGGTTAGATTGTATAAACCTCCTCTGAGCACATATCACACGTTTGACATCTTATATTTAACTACCATGCAAATACATTTAAATTTCCTACTCATAAAATGTTATCACAAAAAAATGGATGCTTTTTTTTTTTGGAAAGAAATGATAAGGAAAATTAAGAGGTCCTTACCTAAGACAAATGGCTAAAATTAGAACTTTCCTTAATTGAATGTGTACCTGAGGTTTTAGTGGCTCATAAATAGCATTAAACAAAACAGTGTTAATGGCATTCATGGCCTTTCAAGAAATTCTGCTTATATTAGGGTCATTTTTCAGACTTTGGAGAAGCAAACAGGATCAAATCAGAGCCCTGGTGTGTGGATACACTCTTCCACAGATGGTCTCAGCACCGCACACTTAGCTACTACTCCCTTGTAAACTTCTGCTCTAACATTTGGGTTGATGTTCATTCTATTCCCTCAGTGTCTGTTTTTCCTAGAATCTCTGCATTAAGAACGGAACAAAACATATTTCTCACATGTTCTTTGAGATGGCAAGGCAACCTACACTTTAGACAAGAAATAGCTAAGGCAACTCCAAACAGAATCAAAGTAACCAGTTATTAAATTCTTTATAACTGACTATTATTATGTAACTACTATATTAATTCTCCATAAAATGTTTGAGACATGAAACATACATGTATTCATCTACTAACAATAAATTGTGTGTGTTGTGACAAAATAATGGGATTTATAGTAAGAAAACATGGGTTTACTTTTGGGTTTCACTCCTTTAGAAGTAACTGGTTCCTTTTTGTTGTTGTGATGAATAAACATAAAAAATAAGATCAAAAGCCCTGTAGAGCTTTTCATTATTATCTGTGGACTAATGCCACGTCAGTGCTCACTTACCATGAGTACTTCACTAAATATTCAGTCTGTCAATACTCTTGCAGATTTGTTTTTCACTTTCTTAATTTATCTATTATTAATTAATCTGAGCCTATTGTTAATAAATAGTGCCACTCATTTTGTTCTAAAGAAACCATATAGAATAGTTTTTGTGCAAAAATGATTGAAGTAATGATAGAGGTTTATTCATTTCTGAACAGAAATATAGAGTATTCTATATTCAAGAGAACCAGCAACTTGTTACCCAACCTTTAGAGCAATAAATGAAGAGTGCACATTAAAATGACATTGAAAAAGAATGGAAGGAAGGATCCAGTGATCCAAACTAGGATATTCATAAGACACCAGTACTCTTTTCAAACACATCAAAGTACCTTTAACAATTAAAATCTGTCTGTTTGAACATTTCACCCCAACCTAGCAAATCCAACACGGAAACAAGCCCACGCCCAGGGAATTGGCCCAGTTGGCGGCCATGCCAGGGGAAGAGCGCCATCTGCTGCAGCTTCATCAAAGTCCTTTCTGTACTGAGTGAGATTTCTTTTGGGGGATCTATCTGCTGACAAATTGTGCATTGGAAAAGTGCATTTCCTTCCTATTGTAGTTCTATCATCTGATGAATATAGCTCCAGAAAATGCATAACAGTCACAAATAGACAACATCAAATTAGTAAGATGCTATCAGTCAACATATTAATTAAGCTTTACAATGCAATAACACACTACAATGTATATTTTGCTTGATGCTTTTTCCTGTCTGGTGTTCTAGCTTTGTCATCCTTCATTTCCAAGTCTGTGTCATTTGAATAACGTCACCAAGTGATTTTAGATAGTCTTCTTCCCATCATGAAGAATCAGATCTTCCTTGAGCTGTCTTCATTTGCAGATGTTGGGAACAAAGGTTTTTCACATTTGGAAGATAGGAGACTGGTGAGTCTTCAAATGATATTTTCTCAGCAAATTCATGGAAGAATTGTAAAATGAGCTCATATCACCTCCTTGGCTTCCAGTTTTTCCACTTGGAGCTGAATGTAGAAAGGACACTGTCTGGCAGCCTGAAGGAGATTAGCTCCCTTTCAGAAGAGTGGCAGATTAAGGGAGAGGTTAATTGGATATTAGCAGACACCTCAAAATGATGTTTCTACTTCAATTGGGCCTCCAAAGGGTACAAAGAGAAGGATCTGAGTGTCAATTTCTTTCTTTTTTTTGGTGAGAGACTTTGTTGGGGTTATAAAATGGGAGAAGTATCTCCCAGTGATATGACTTTAAAAACAAAATTACCCAGAAGGTTCCATTGTGCCCAAGCTCTAGTTAGGGGAATTTTATGCTAGTGTCACCTATGATTGGAAAGTGGAAATAAGAGCACAGAAAACAATGTAACATTTAGCTTTGATTTGCATTCTGAGGATTGTATTCTTCAAAAATATTGACGTTTCTGGTTGAAAATGAAAAATTACCACTACCGACCAGTGTGTGGACAGACTCACAGAAAGCCTTTCTGTTAGATCAAATTGAGGCTTAGACTCCTATTTTGCCTCTTGATTTTTGTGACAAAATATCTGAAAATATGAAATTTGGTTACACCATTCACATTATGCTATTAACAGTTACACAAAATATCTTTGTTTAGGGACCTAATAAAACTGGTCATATAAAGAGGAAATGAGATTTTTAATGCAAAATGAAGCTGACAGTGCTCTTCTATTACCAGGGTCTTATTAGGGAAAAATTCTCTGACATCTGTTTATCCCCTGCAGCCAACCTTGTATTCAGAATACAGTAATTGATTCACAGCATCCACTGGGGATCCGACTGGCTCCCTTTTCCACACCGCACTACACAGGTATCTCTGCAGCTAATTCTGAATGTACATCTACATCGTTATCTCCTGGTGAACTGTGACCCTAAACACTTTGGAGGCCCAGATGAAAGTGCTTCCTCCACCCTCCAGTGCTAGGGGTGTAGCAGATTGTGCAGCATGGCAATTCACACAGGACATCCAATCAGAACCATCCCCTTTGAAGCCCTTCTCAGCTGGGAGACCATGAATGATTCATAGCTTCTCTACACAGACTAAAGAGGAAGAGCAAAGCTAGTGTGTATTATTCAGGACTGCATCCTCAATAAGTCTCCATGTTCAGCAAATTGCTACAATGTTTTCTTGCTTAGTCTTTCCTTCCATGCAACATCTCTTTTGTGCACAAGTTTTAACAAAGAAAGGTCTTCTGTTTAAGCAAACTTGTTGATTGGGTTACTTCCCTCCCTTTAATGAACATTAGTATAGTCACAGGTTTAATGCACAGGAAAATGTCTGGCAGGGACCAGGTTCCCAAGGAGAATGCCAAGATGCCAACTTCACAATTAACTTACAAAGTGGATTTGGTGCCAGCTTTCGATTTTTTCATGATTAGGGTCAAAATATTAATTTTGCAGTCTTCCCATGTGCACATGGAAAGCTAAATGAAATATGTTACCCATTGGAAAATACTTTATGCCAGCCCTTACTGCTGTGCTGTCTAGGAGGCCTGATACAGGCCCCTCTCTCTCAGCAGCCATACCCAGCGATCATCATGATAGCGATTACTAAGCATCTTTTCTATCCTGGGATTTTGCAGAGACAATAACTGGATATTACCCCCCAAAGAAACATCAGTTCTGGAAGCTTCATTATTAAGCAAGCAGGATTTTCCTTCTGTCATCATTCACAGAGGGTTTATTTTCCAAGTAGAAATACAAGCAGCGGGAGAAAACTACAGAAATCCCACCTGAAAGGAATAGTGTCCCTCAACTTCCTGACGATTTACCAATTTCCTTTCATTGTGACCAAATCTATGGATGCTATGTTAGTATTCACAACTATAGCCTTTGTATTCCTAAGCATCTTTTATCAATCCTGAATTTTAGAATTTTTCTAAATATCTTTCACGTTCTTGCTTTCACATGTACAAAAATGTTTCCAGAAATGAGTGCTAAGAATTTTTAAAAATCAGTTTAACTATAGAGTATTTATTATTTGTTAATTGGAAGTATTTTAGCTTAGCCTGATAATTTGAAGAAAATATACACACACAAAAAGAATCCCAAAATTAAACAAAACTTCTCAAAATGTACAAAAAACAAGTTATTAAAAGATGAGAAGTTGTATTTGTTTAAACAGCGAAATTCCCCATATTTAGAAAACACAATATGCATTTTTTTTTTTGAAAAATATTGCCTTAAAAAATCAATACATGAGGGGTTTATCTGTCTTAAATCACCTTGCATTTCTGTTTCCTTTGGCCCAGGTTCCCATGTGGGCTACCTGATTTGCTCATTGCTGGAGCTGATTGACAGGTATGGTGACAAAAATGCAAATGATATGCAAATAGACACATTAGGGCAGTTCTTTGTAAATACAATTGCTGCTTATGTACATATGGTACCTTTTAACAATGGGCTTCTATCTTTGTAAGTGCAAAACACTAAATTTCCACAGACTATAAAATGTTCAGGTTTTGTTCTATTTTCAAAACAAAATGCAAGGTAACCAGATGACTAGATATGAATCATGGGAACAACTTCAATATATAAATTTCTTTATCTATAATTATATGCACTAACAATGTCCTCACCACTATCTATTTTTTGTGTGTGTGTGCATGTGTAATGACTGTGGCACTGTCTTAAGATATAGTTAAAAATGTGGGCCTGCTAGGATGAACTTGTATCCCTGTATATTGTGTATGGAATCGCTTAGTTTTTATTACTGTATTTTTTGGTTCTAAATTTACATTTCATTCTTCTTGACATATTCCATTTCTTTGCTAAATTTTATTTTCCACTGGTTTCAAGAATGTTCATGATTGCTCGAAGCAATATGTTTATGATAGCTGCTTTAAACTCCTTGTCAGATCATTTTAACGTCTGTGTCACGTCAGCATTGGTGGCTGTTGATTGCCTTTTATGAAGATCTGAGATTTTTCTGGTTCTTCCAGTGTTGTATAACTTTGGATTATGCATGGGTTGCTTTGAATATTATTTGATGAGACACCAAGCTTTGTTTAACACTATAGATAATATTGGTAATTTCATTTTAGAAGACAGTTGATCGGGTTAATTCCAACCTACCTTCTTATGGGCTGCTTGTTCAGTGTTCATGGCCTTTATAGCGCTGATTTGATCTGACCTGTGTATGTGCCACCCAGTCCACATATGGAGGTTGGTCTATTTGTTAGTTTAAACCTCAAAATATTCAATATGGTGAATAGTATCAGTTCCATCCATTCATAAATTATTTTGTGGAATCACTTCCCCAAATCCTTTTCTCTCCATGATCTTTCCATACTTCCAGTTTCTGGGACTCATCGTTTTGGTCTTCTGCTACAAAGGTGAGGCTTTACTCAACCTGCTCTGATGTGCATGTCTGCAACTGTGTCTGTCTCTAATGCTAATGACAGGAATAAAGAGAAAAAAGAGAGAGCTGGCTCGTTCCTCTTATACCCATAGGACCACTGAACATGTAGAGAAAGGTTCCCTATCTCAGAATTTTGCCTCCTGTAGGCGCCAGTTACCAGTCACTGCCACGCTAATCATAGGATTGTTTGGGGCTAGGGTATGGGGGCATGGAGAAAGGAAAGAGGAAAGTAAATGGAAGAATCTCCCATTCTTTCAGTTTGTCGTGAGTTTCCTTTCCTGCTCTTGGAGCCAGAACTGAGGGCTCCTCCTGGAGCTGCTCTAGCGGCACCATCATGCTCATGTCCACATTAGTAGAGAAATACTGGAATAATATTTTTATTGGTAAGTTCATTTCTTAATAGTAAATCTATACTGGCTCAGTGGTAGTTTAGTTCTGGTGTTCTTCTCTAAGCCACCTGCTAGTATTTAGTTTTAAAATTCTCACATAGGTATATTGTGCTTCTCTCTGGGTTTTTATGCCTTTATTCAGTGTAAGTATGAGGATATTCCTGGTGTCAGTCATGAGAGAAGAAACTGGATTTCCTTATCTAGAAATCAGAACTGAGAAGAAAATGTTGATCCAAGTTACAATGAGGAATATTCTGCTTTTGGTATTGCCCATAGAGATGACAGGAAGCCTAGGAAGAAGTTACCAGGTGATTGTGTGAGAAAGGATGCCTTCCGCATGAACTCAGACATGAAGCCAGAAGTGGTTTGGACTTTAGACAGTCCTGTTGCCTATTGTAAAACAGCTGATAAAAGCCCAGAGTTCAAGCTGGCTTTGGGTAGAGGAATATGTTGAAGGGAATTAAAGCAATAAGATGTCTGTTATAAACCTCTCTCTCTCTCTCTTTTTTTCTCTCTCTCTCTCTCTTTCTTTCTCTCTCTCTCTCTCTCTCTCTCTCTCTCTTTTTCTCTCTCTCTCTCATTTCTATTTTTTGTTCTTTAAGAAATAATTAAATCTTTTAGAAATGCCACCCCGATTTGCCTGTGGGAAAGGGAAACAAGGAAAGAAGGATTTAACTCAACATTCGTTCCACAAATGTTTGTGAAGAACTTGTGTCAGCACTGTCATAAGCACAGGGAGAGACTAGTGGAAAAGAAAGTTTGATTTCATGAGGTTTATGTTCTAGTTTTCTTATTTTCTGAGTCTTGATCCAAAATGTGATAGAAGTGATATTGTGATGATCTAGGGGTATGTGTGAGGCAGTGATTAAAGCATAAGACAGTAAAAGAATGTGAACCCCAAGGGAACCTTATGAAGTCAGCACCCTGACTCCCTGCAGATATCACTTCCTCTCTGTACTAAACCGTGGAAGCTCTGGATTCTAACTAAAAAAGTGATCATCTCATTTTATGAGAAAATGTTTATGTTCATGTCTCCATACAAATTCTTTACCATGAGTACTTCACTTTGACAATTATATTTTCCCAATCTGCTTAAAAGTTGCTTTACAAATGTTTTTGATTTCTTACTTGTCTTGTTGAAGAACCAGAGTTCATATTGGGACCAGCATGATAAGTAAATATGACTCCAGCAGTTAAAGAGAGTGTAACCTAATGAAAGAGATGGAAAGAAAGGGATTACTTCAAAACAATATAAAGTCTAAGCTTATCTGTTTTAATATGCCAGGTGCTTTGAGGAAGAACCTTTAGGTTCTTTTAAGGATCTAAGCTCATCCTTAAAAAGTGGTTGGAGCCCTAATCGGTTTGGCTCAGTGAATAGAGCATCGGCCTGCAGACTCAAGGGTCCCAGGTTCGATTCCAGTCAAGGGCTTGTACCCTGGTTGAGGGCACATACCCAGTGGGGGGTGTGCAGGAGGCAGCTGATCAATGTTTCTCTCTCATCGATGTTTCTAACTCTCTATCCCTCTCCCTTCCTCTCTGTAAAAAATCAATAAAAAATATTTTAAAAGAAATGGTTGGAGATGATGGGAAGAGCACACAATACCAATAACAAGAAAAAAAAGCAAAGAAAGAAAATAACAAGGCTTCAGACAATATTCGGATTTTGTAAAATAATATAAATTTTAGTAGGGAAAAACCTAGGTTTGAATTCCAACTTGGTCACTACTGCATATGTGAACATAGTCAAAGAGTTCTCCTCTTGCCCTGACCGGTTTGGCCCAGTGGATAGAGCGTCAGCCTGCGGACTGAAGGGTCCCGGGTTCGATTCTGGTCAAGCGCATGTACTTTGGTTGCGGGCACATTCCCAGTGGGGGGTGTGCAGGAGGCAGCTGATCGATATTTCTCTCTCATCGATGTTTCTAACTCTCTATCCCTCTCCCTTCCTCTCTGTAAAAAAAATCAATAAAATGTATTTTTTTAAAAAGAGTTCTCTTCAATCTTCAGTACCTGCATCTATAGTGGGAGGAAGGGGGATATCTACTTCAAGGATTATGAGAATGAGATAATAAATGTAAAACATTAGAACAGTGATGAGCATCAAGCATATATTATGTTCATAGTTTTTCTTCTTTTTCTCCTCCTCTTCCTCTTCTTCCTCCCTCTCCTCTTCTTTCTCCTTCATATTTTGATAATAATAATTACTGAAATTATTATTGTTGTTATTAAAATGTCTGGTGTGAGATGGGGAGAAATGTAACATAAAGATGGAAAGAAAGATGGAAGCTGGGTCATGGGGGATCTTGAATATCTTTCTAAGAAACATAGAATTGATCCTGTATTTTATGGGAAGAAATGGAAAGTCTCCAACAGGAAAGTAAACATGCTGCAATCTACATTTTCTACAATGAATTTAAGTTTAAAGAGGCAGAAGGTGAGAACTGGGAGTATAAAGGAAACACAGAAAGTAACTGAAATAGTTCTGATAATTGATGAGAGCCTCAAAAAACTGGGAAAAGCAAAAGAAAAGTGAGACTGATTTAAGAAGTATTTTTAAGTCAAAGTGATAGTAATTTACGATTGGATGTAGGGAAAGTAGGGAGAGAGAATAGGATGATTACTAGATTTCTGTTAATCTCAATAAATAAGTGATAGTATTATTTTCCCCAGTTTTATTGAGGTATAATTGACAAATAAAATTATATATATTAAAAATGTACAATGGGATGATTTGATAGATGTATATAGTATCAAATATTCATGAACATATCTATCACTTCACAAACTTTTTTTGTGGTGAGAACACTTAAAATTTATTCTCATAGCAAATTTCAAGTATAAAATATAGTATTACTAACTGTAGTAAAACCATGCTATACATTAGATCCTTAGAACTTATTCATCATTGTAATCTTTGACCCAAATCTCTTCATTCCCCCAACCCCCAGACGTGGCAACTACCATTCTATTCTTGCTTTCTAAGAGTCTGACCTTTTTCTTTTTTTAGATTTCACATATAAGTGATAAGATATAGCATTTTTCTTTCTCTGTCTGACATTTCACGTATACTGAGAAACAGAATACTGAAGGAGAAGCAGTTTGTGGGTAAAAGGTCATGAGATCGGGAAATATAAACAAAAAAAGTGAGTTTGAGGTCAGCATGAACATATAATCCAAGCACTTCCTATCTAACTAGTCTGGAGCTCATGAGAGTGGTGAGAAGTAGAGTTTCACATCTGGGAGACATACAATGGTGGGAAATTCCCTAAGCGTGAGCCTAGAAGGACAGTGGAGAGATAAAAGCAGTGGGCCAAGAAGTGAACCTGTTGAACAATAATATTTATGGTACAGAAACAAAGTGTACATTCCAAATAAAGACAGTCAAGGAACACTCAGAAAGACTGGTAAATGGGAGTTAAATGGGAAATAAATAGGCAGAGGGAGAAATTTTAAAATATTTTCCTCCAAATGAGTAACTTATAGGTAAGAGCAAAAAGAACTTCAGCTTTTGGGGGGATTATTTATTGTTAAGCATTTAGCAAAGCAAACAGAAAACAAAGTAATATACTCCTAAAGTTATTTATAAGGACAGACTTTTTATTTAAGGACACTAGTGTAGAAAGAATGTTATTGATTCATATGCTAATCTATTGGATTTTAAATGTACCAGTGCAAGGTTGTGATTCTGATTTTTGGAGTAATGCTAATAGTGCCCAATACATTTTGCCTCACACAAAATTAAGTGTTAATTAACGAATATTGAATCAAATTGATGTGCTAGGTAAGTGGAATTCCAAGTAACTAGTCTATAAGAGGTAAGAAGCTTCTTAGGTATATCAACAGCCTTCTTTTATTCAGAAAAAAGCCTCAGCTGAGCTAAATAATGGGCTCAGTGTTACAGTTGGTTAAATTCCAAGCCAAGGATTTACCTTTTCTAGGGTTGATGGCAAAACAGTTCATGAATCTGTTTTGTAACACTCCTCAGGACACTGGTGTCTACAGTAGAACACTTACAACCCCTCAGGAGTGCTCAAGGTAGTCCATTGGGGCATATGAAGAAAAAAGTATTTTTTTAAATTAATATTTTAATCTAAAAACAATTAAGAAATGGAGTTTTATCAGCAATGTATCAATTAGATCATAGAAGTACAAGTGTATAATTTATAAATGAAAATATATTTGGAGTTTATCTCACTTGTGATTACTGCATTAATAATCATGATTTGAGCAGCTAATATGAGCAAGGTACTGTTGTAGGTGGATATGGAGTAGAAAGATTAGACACAAGTCCTACCCTAAATAGCTAGTAGGGTAGACAAAATATAATAAAATGAACTGCAAAATACAATATGCACAAAGTAGATCTTTAAGAAATAATTCAAGGCCATCACAGAATGATTGCCACAAGAAAATATTTGTCATGCGAACATTACAGACAGTTTTGTACTGTTGTGGTCAAAGGATGGATGTCACTCCAGATGAGATGGATAGAGAAAGGGGTGAGCATTTTCATTTGTTTTAAGGGACAGGCAGGATTTTGACAGGTGGAGTGGAGAGCATTTCCAGAGCCAGAAACTAAAAGATCAAATTGGGACAGAAATTCCAAATGCAAAGAGTCTTACATTTTCAGGTAAGCACTATGGGCCTTTTGATGATTTCTGATTATGTAAATTATGTAGTAAATGGGGATGCTTTATGGCCTTAGAAAGAAAATTTTTAAATACTTTTATAATACAATATTTATAAAGAAAAAAATCTATAAAATAAAATGTATATTCATTAAATATATATTCATTAAGTGCTTGTGTGTGGCTCTGTACCAAACAATTTTGTGCATATTTTAATTTGCCCATGATTGTTCAGTGAATTAGTAGCAGACTTGAAAGTCAATCCAAGCACTGAGTCAACCCACCATCACAAACACTATTCTACAGTAAAGAGTGATGGGAGCAGGCAGGGTTAAAAGGATGAGAGGGAGTTAGGATAGTGATGGGAAGAAGGAAGCAAGGTTTTTAGAAACCATTGTAACAACAGAAATAGATAAAGACCTAAAATCTGTGACAATCTAATCTAATAAAAGAGTAATATGCAAATTAACTGTCTCTCTGGGATGCCTAAGCTACACCCAACAGCCAATCAGAGTGGCTGTATGCAAATTTACCCAGCCAAGATGGTGGCCGGCAGCCACGGAGCTAGAGTAAACAGCAGGCTTCCCTTGCAACTGCCTGTCTAGGCTGGCTGAGCCTCTGCTCAAGGTAACAATGTTCAATTATAGAAGCTATGGAGCTGAAACAAACAGGAGGCTTTCTTACCTGCCTAGGCCTCGGCTCAAAGCAACCGTGTTTCAATTACAGAAGATAAATAAACCCCAGAAACCTGATTCCAGCCAACCTCGCTGGGACCTTGGGTCAATGGGAGCTGTGGGCAGCCTGAAAGCCTGAAAATGGCCCTCGGCCCCTCAACCAGGCTGGCCAGGTACCCCAGTAGGGACTTGAACCCTGAAGGGACTGTGAGCAGCCTGAAAATGGCCCTCAGCCCCTCACCCAGACTGGTCACACCCGCATGGGGTGAGGGTCCCCACTGGGGGGCTTGGCCAGCCTACAAACAGCCATCAGACCCTCACCCAGGCTGGCCAGGCACGCCAGGAGATGGACATCCCCTGAGGGGTCCCAGACTGCGAGAGGGCAAAGGCCGGGCTGAGGGACCCTCCAAGTGCACAAATTTTTGTGCACTGGGCCCCTAGTGGATATATAAAAGGAGAAATTGATTTGAGAG
This sequence comes from Murina feae, assembly GCA_004026665.1. Lineage (NCBI taxonomy): Eukaryota > Metazoa > Chordata > Mammalia > Chiroptera > Vespertilionidae > Murina > Murina feae. Next base: position 53,119 of record PVJC01002583.1, read on the forward strand.
ACATGTCAAAGGAAGTACAGTGCCTAGACCTTACAAAAGTGCCTGGTGCATGATAGAGTGCCAGTACATGATTATTGAATGAATGAATAAATGAATGAGAATGATTTGGAAGCAAGGAAATTAGAGCACTGGAACAACTGTATTAGCAATATAGCCTAGAAAAATAAGTTGCTAGTGAAATTGTTAATTAATTGAATCAGGCATGTAGTGGGGAAAGGATCCAATCCAGGTTTGTGCAAAGTTGGGTGTAGAACAAGTGGTTTTATTCTAAGGATAGAATTAGTCAAGATTTTAAGTATAGTGGTATGTTAATCAAAGGGCAATGATTTCGATGAGCTTATAATGACTTTTACTAGAGTCATTATAACATTTGCTTTTCTTATTTTATAGAAATAGTGACAGGAGTTTGCAGTGGTTCTCCTGTAAAAGAATGATATTTTGATTGGTGGAAAAGAAACCGGAAGTAAAATAATATTTTTCTCCTTTGAAATACTACTTCTCCTCTTCAAGGTAAGAAGAAAGAGGAAAGACTGTATATGACATCTGTTTTCCTTTCACCCAGGAAAATTTAATAGCATGTGTTTATAGACTGAAATAAAGCAAGAAATAATAATCTGTAAAGTATTCTGGTGCCACAAAGCAGTATTACATTGATGTGCCAGTCTTTTTATTAGAACTAAGCCATATTATTAGGCAAAACATTATATTGCATACAAGTAACTATACAAAAAATCATAAACTTATTAAAAATCTCTTGGACTTATCAAATTATAAATATTTGTCAAGATTTAAAAATATGTAACAGAAGTCATCTTCTGATGTATGTCTAAGTCAGGAAACTCTAAATTTTGTAACACAAACTGATTAGGAAAATGGCATTGTTCTAATTTAATCTTGAAAATTATTACAAATTTACAAATAAAGTTTAATGCTTTATTTTTATAAGCAGATTCTCAGAGAAACTGAATTTTGTACCTGGTTATCACCTTAGACACAGGTTTCTCTAATAAATCCCTGAGATACTTCTTTGAAAGCCTATCTCTGAACCCTACCCAAAAGTGGGGCATTAGATTCCTAGGGTGGGAGCCCAGGACTTCTCACAGCAGCACATCACGAAAGGGATTTTAATGCACACTAATGTTTGACAATCAGTAGAGAATTTGGTTGTGTTCAGAGATAAGGTGTTTGTCTTCTCTCTCCTATCCTATGCCTGTTCTCATCTCCCCATATTAGCTACAACTCATGAGTTGTGCAAATAATTAGCCTGGCATGTATTAAATATTCAATATTTATTTTTAAACTGTAGATGGGAAATGATTGTAAATTATATCAATAAACATATTGTGAAGCACTTTTAAATGTATGAACTATAATAATGTTCACAGAAGAGCAATATTCATAATCAATTTTTCATTTCTCTGACACAGAAAATACAGATATATTGCTACATGTAGGAGTTCTCTTGGATAACAATGAGGAACATGGCTGAAGATCCACTCAGCCTCTCAGAGTCTCCCTCCCACCAAAAGAACATAACCATGTACGTGACCACTGTCACAATCATTTACTACTTTGCACTGTGTAGTGTTAAAAAAGCCAACTTAGTAGAAAGGGCAAAGAGCCTTTATATAAGCAAGAGGAATTTATAGTTTAGTAATATTTGGATGAGTTTGTGTGATGATAGTGAATAACTAACTGCATTCCCTTTAAATCTCTATTATGGTCTTCTGACTTCTGCCCCAGTCCCAAGAATGAGATAAAAGGCGCATCTGATTTTTTTTTTTTTTCTGGTAGGATCTTGTACGCTGGGAATGACTGAATGAAGAAACGAATGCCATATTGAGTTTTCTAGCATTTACTTAAAATGCATATTTCACTGTATAGTCAATAAAAACAACTATATTTCTCACTAATTCAGGAATTTACTATTGCTATACTTCATGTCACATGTGACACATTTTTAGAGTAATTTGGAAGTTCATGTTTTGGAATTTTAAGATTTTTATACATAACTAGGTTATATTTACATGATAAAATGATGAAGTAATAAAGCTTAAAAAATTTGAAATAAAAGAAAATATTAAATATTAATATGTTTTATACTCATTTTATCTACCAACAAGAATTAGAATAAAATTTGAAAGTAAAGAATAGAAAGAGAAATAATTAGAAATAGCTCTTATCTTTGGAAATGTATTATTTAAAGTCCTAAACATGTGGCCTCGCACAATGATGATTGTGATCAATTCAAGCTAATCATCAGGGTCTTGACCTTGACAGAGTTCTATACTTTGCCCTTCATAAAAACCACTACTCATCCATATTTTCAGAGTGTTCTACCACTGACATACCTGATAGGATGGAAACAACTCTACAACCCTTGAAAGAAAACATATAAGATTCTGTTCACACCAGAATGATTCCTATATATAATACAGGGAAATTGTATTTTTGTCTAAATGTGGAATAATTTCCAGAATATTTGCAAGTCTGAGTCAAACCACCAATAACAAAGACTAGCCCCAGAGTTTGCTTTATTTATCCAAATGCAAGTTTCAGAAAGAATTTTCAAACTCATTTTTACATGTCACATACTGAAGATATCTCCATTTGTACTAAATGTTGGAAGATGCCTGTTTATTTTAAAATTAAGAACTAAGAGTAATCTGTGTTTAATTCTTCTCAGTACTCATTACAGTTCATAATTTTAAAATTTAAGTGTTATTACATATATTTGCCATTAGAATCACTTGTATGTGAGCAATTCCTCCACCATTTCTTGATGCATATTCAGAAACTGGAATTTTACTTGTCATCATAGTCTATTTGCTTTTTGTAATGGATAGCAGCTAATTAAACTTGCGATGACCTTGTTGTTCTAGTTGCAAATACAATAGTGTCTTGAGTCATTTACTCAGTTGTCAGTGATGGATGGAAGTGCTTCTCAATAATTAGGTGGTAAACAATGTTAACTGAGCAGTAATTCACACAAGCATTGCTAAGGTATTTTATAGGAACCTGACAAATGACTCATCATGGCCATCTTTGTGAAACGATGCTTGTCCCCCGAATAAATAATATTCCTCATCAGCACAAAAGATATGAGGATGTAATACTTAAATAAGCCAAAGAATATATTCCTCTATCAAATTTGTCCAGAGCACGGAAGAGCTTCCTCTTATAATCTGTTCTGAAAGTTGGCAACTTTCCCAGAGTGACAAAACAGGTGACAAATATTTTTATTATGGTAGCTCCATTGTTATGGACCCAACAAGAGGGACATAAGAACAAAGGGAAAAGAATTCTGATGGTCCCCTTGAGCACTCAGAAAAATAATAAGTAAGTACAATTGCTGCTTAAAATGGATATTTGCTCTTTTTAAGCATATTCAGTCATGTTTCTCCTTAAATATTCACACATACTTTGGTATCCAGGTCTGGTTAATGGGTATAATTTCTTAATATTCCTCAAAATTTTATTAGATACAGACTCTTCTGTTTTGTGAAGACATCGTGATAGCATGGTTAAATAGAAAACTGTAACAAAGTTAAATAGTTGGTATAGAGAAAATAACTTATGCCTTTAGATTTTAAGTTGAAAGGCCTTTTCAAGTGATGGATTTCAAATTGTGACTTCAACAATAAAAGTATGCCTATGTCCTTAAGCTGATTTTGAATCAGACTTTTAGGAAGTGTAGAAGTAATGGGCTGTTGCAATGCACAGACCATCAACTCCCATGCTAGAAATGGAAGGCTCCAGGAGGATCACTAATTCCTTTACTTTCAGATAAATAAATTGAAAGGTACCTCTTTGCTTGCCTGAGGATATGCAGGTAGTTGATTGTAGAATTTGGAACCACGTGTAGTGGAATGCAATTGAAATTACTCAGTGGCCAGTCAAGCAACCACATGAATAAGCGGAGTGTTAGATCATATGCGTGTGGTGGGCACCTAGAATGTGGTATATTCTTTGACTCAATATAATCCACAGCCCACCTGCTTAAAATGTTTAGCTGAAACTTGGTGTTCTGATATCTTGTCTATGGTTATATTATAATTACTATGGGCCCAGTGCAAAAAAATTTGTGCACTCGGCTGGCGGGGGGTGGGGAGGGCCCTCAGCCCAGTCTGTGCCCTCTCACAGTCTGGGACCCCTTGGGGGATGTCCACCTGCTGGCGTGCCTGGCCAGCCTGGGTGAGGGTCTGATGGCTGCTTGTAGGCTGGCCAAGCACCCCCAGTGTGGACCCTCACCCCATGGAGGTGTGGCCAGCCTGGGTGAGGGGCTGAGGGCTGTTTTCAGGCTTCCCACAGCCCCTTCAGGGTTCAGGTCCCTACTGGGGTGCCTGGCCAGCATGCGTGAGTGGCTGATGACTGTTTGCAGGCTGGCCACAGCCCCTTCAGGGAGGGGAGTCTTGCTGGTGTACCTGGCCAGCCTGGGTGAGTGGCTGACGGCTGTTTGCAGGGAGGCTGGCTGGAAACTAGTATTTGGGATTTATTTAACTTCTAAAGTTGAAACTTTGATGCTTTAACCAGAGCCCAGGTTGGGTTGTCCCTGACAACCCAGCCTCCCAGCACTTCCTTGAGCCCAAGGCTGGAAGTAGGTAACTGAGGTTTGTTTATCTTCTATAATTGAAACTTTGTTGCTTTGAGTTGAGGCCACAGCTGGCCTAGGCAGACAGGAACCTTAGCTTCTTCCATGGCCAGGGCAAGCCTCCTGCTTATTCCAGCTCCATGGCTGCCAGATGCCATCTTGGCTGGGTTAATTTGCATATAGTCGCTCTGATTGGCTGGTGGGCATGGCTTGGCTGGTGGGTGTGGCTTATGTGTAACAGATTGAGGTCAATTTGCATATTGCTCTTCTATTAGATTAGATAGGCAGTTAGACACACATGAGCAGAACAAGGGTGATGGTCCAGGTACAGAAAGTCACCAGGATGGAAAGCCCCAGGTGCCTAGCAACAATCAATTGTAGGGTGGGACCTCTCTAGCATATCCTTGGCCATGTAGTTTGGACCTCCTGACCTTTCCCTCTCTAGAGATAACAACTATGCCTCAGTTGTATTTTAGCTTCAGGCCCAGATAAGCAACAAAACCAGCAACTTCCAATGTCAGGACAAGATGCATGTAATAATGACCCCTAACCCTGGTGCCAGCTAATCAATCAGTGGAGACCACAACCCTGAATGGACACACCTGAAAGCTACTGAATATTCTATTAAGATCTTTCCTTGGGACCTCCCCTAAAATCTCAGTCCTTAAAACACTTACGACAGAGGACATAGTGCTCTCTCCCTCCTGGGAGCATTCCTATGCCTTTCCCCTCCTCCCTTCCCTCCCAGCCCCAGGCAGTTACTATTAGCTTCCTCACTCCCAAGATCAAGGGTTCTTCTTTTATCTTCATAACTTGTTTTCTAAGCCTCTTTCTTCTAGGAATTACCTCTTCTACCTCTACACTTTACCAAATAAAAGTTCTCTTACAGTTTGGGTCTTGCTCTGAATTCTTTCCTAGCTAGAACCCAAGTATCCAGGTTGCTGAACCCAGGTTTGGTCTGGCCTCACTTGTCAGACACCTGGTGCCTGTAATAACACCACACAAACTTTCTTAGCCTTCAAAAAATTAAAATAAACAATTTTACTAATTTCTAAATGATACAATGATAATGTGCTATTTTCCTACTCACTACAGAAATATTTCTTGAGTCAAACAATGTAAGTTCTCATAGAAAATGTAAATTTGAAAAAAACTAAAAAAAATGTCTCTATTAAAGGGACAGACATTTTGGATTTTTCTAAAATAACAGTTTTAACTCTAACTGCTTATTTTGTTTCTATATAGACACTTTAATCAAATGCTGTCACTTTTACATCAGATATATTGCTCAACTTCCTCTGGCTTCATTTCCTCTCAAATTTGTCCCTCTGTATTGACCACATTTTTATGTCAACTGTCACATTAATTTCCTATGGCTTCTCTATGAATTTAAAACCTTATTTTCCTTTTATTTTTTAAATTTTGTTTTATTGCTTAAAATATTACAAAGAGTAGTACATATGTCTCCTTTCCCCTCCCTTGACCTTCCCCCAGCCTCCCCTAGCCCCCAGTGTTTTATGTTCATTGGTTATGCTTATATGCATGCATTGAAGTCCTTTGGTTAATCTCTTACCACCCCACCTCACCCCACCCCCCCGAACCCTCCCGGCCTTCCTGCTGTAATTTACAGTCTGTTCGATGCTGCTCTGCCTCTGTATCTATTTTTGTTCATCCTGTCTAATAAAAGAGTAATATACAAATTAGGCATCATTCTGCCACAAAGATGGCCACCCCCATGGACACAAGATGGCTTCCTTCATAACCACAAGATGGTGGCGCCCAGTCTATTAGCCAGGCAAGTGGTGGGAGAGGCAGGGGTCGGAGGGGCAGAACAGGTGTTCAGAGGGGGCTGGGGGCAGAGCCGGTGATCAGAGGGGTATCAGGGTTCCCTACCCAGGCATAAGGCTGGGCCAGAGGCCTCAGGCCTGGGCAAGGGCAAAGCCGGAGATCACAGGGGCCTGGGCTCCACAGAGCCAGCGATTGGAGGGGCAGGGGCAGAGCCTGCGATTCCAGGGGTCTGGGCACTGGTGGAGCCAGCAAAGCAGGGGTCTGGGGGACCCCTGACCAGGCCTGCAGCCTTGGCCAGAGGCTGCCAGTGGGGCAAGGGCGGAGCTGGTGATGGCAGAGGCCTGGGCTCTGTGAAGCCAGCGATCAGAGGAGATTGGGGGTCTTCTGCCCAAGCCTGCATCCTTGGCCAGAGGTTACAGGCCTGGGTGGGCGTGGAGATAGGATTGGAGGGGCAGGGGTGGAGCCAGTGATTGGAGTGAACTACAGAGGAAACACCTTTTCTTACTGCTCATTGGCTAAGCTCCCTGTATGCCACTGGTAATATTCTTAGTAACTTGGGTAATAAGAATCCAAAAAGGTAATAAGAATCCAAAATCCACCACACTCCTGGAGAAAAAAAAAAATGAAGGTCAACTGCTGGAGGGCTAAGAAATGTCATATCCTGCCCTAGCCAGTTTGGCTCAATGCATAATGCCTCAGCCGGCTGATTGCAAGATCTGGGTTCAATTCTAACCAAGGGCATGTACGTAGGTTACAGACTCCTCCCTGGCCAAGGCCCAGATCAGGGCATATGCAGGAGGCAACCAATCAAAGTCTTCCTCTCACTTTGATGTTTCTCTCTGTTTTTCCCTTCTCTTCCACATTCTCTAAAAATCAATGGAAACATATCCTCAGGTGAAGATTAAAAAGAAAGAAAGAAAGAAAGAAAGAAAGAAAGAAAGAAAGAAAGAAAGAAAGAAAGAAAGAAAGAAAGAAAGAAAGAAAGAAAGATCATATCCTATGAAAGACACATCTTGAAAATGCCTAAAGAAAGTTGCCATTTTTTCGTGGTGAAGGGACTGGAGTCCATGTTGATGAAAACACCTTGGTGGCTGCGGTGACTGGCAATAGCTGCAGCAGTGGAGTTATGGGGCTGGTGGCTTATACTGATTAGCCTGGTCGCCTCCCACAAAGGGAGGCCAGACTGTGGCTTAAAGGAGCAGGGAGTGGGCCTAAGCCATCAGTAGGACACCCCCTGAGGGTTCCCAATATGTGACAGGGGGCAGGTTGGGCTGAGGAACCCCTAGTCTATCTATAATAATAAAAGCATAATATGCAAATATTACTTCCTAATAATCCCTAAAATCTTGTGATATACATTCTGAACAGTGCTATTCAGCAGTAAAAATGTTTACTTTTTTTCTTTTTTGTCAGTAACATTGGTTATTTTCTTGTTTTCATAATTAAGATATTAGCACTGGAAAGAGCTATTTGAGGTTAGTTAATATATAATATTAAGGATCATTTGGCTGTGTGTTAAGAGCATATTGGGCATTAATAAATCATTATTATTCATTGACTTATTCAATAACAGCTTCAAACTAACCTAAATTTTATTTCCTAGTGAAGTTTTGTAAAACTTCCATTTGCCTTACTGCTCTCTTACCTTTTCCTGCCAAGGAAGTAGCATTAATATGTGATTATTATGGAATCTTAGTATTTGATTAATCAAGAAAATTATATTTTAAAATTTTAGTGATATAAGCATAAAAAAACACCACAAGCAAAAAAACTTTAATATTCCTCTTAAATAAAAAAAGGTGGTGTGTATGTGTGTGTGTGTGTGTGTGTGTGTATGATATGTCCAGTTAGAGGTAGGGTCAGGGGAGAGAAAAAAATGAGGCTTCACTAAATATGTTGTTCCAATTACAAACAGAAGTAAAGAAAGTTATTTAGACATAATTTACCAAAAGGATAGCTACATGGAAACTTTAGTTTAATGATTTATAAAATGCTATTTTTCTTTCTAATTTCCCATGGGTCCTGTGGGTGTTTTAGTCAAGGTTGAAGCAAGTAATGGACATTTCAGTACAGTATGTGTTTTTCCTTGCTTCATGACTTTGTATTACACTTATAAGGGCCAATTTTAGCCAATTTATGCATATGCATAGCTCTCCTTTTATGAGGAACATTCAGTTCTCTAAGAGTTCTACTGCTATCTATACAGGTTTCCAATTAGAATATTTCTTAATTATTAGAAATATATTACATACCCAAGAACTACTGGCCAACCTACCTGGAGCACATCTAAAGATGCAGATTATAAGTATCATTTGGGGAATGAGTTAAGGGGGAAATAAAACAAAAAGTGTTCTGTAGGGGTCAGTTCCCAGTTCAGCTCTATTTAACATTTTTCCAATGAACAGAATGATGGGATATCAAGTATGCTTGTTAAGTCTGCTGATGACATTAGGTAGAAGAAATAGCCAATATCTTGGAGAATAGAATTTGAATTAAACTGACCATAATAAGTGTGAATATTGATCAAAATTTGAAAGAATAAAATTGAATGTGTAGGCATTCTTGTTGCATATGTAGTGTAGAATACGGAATATGCAGAGAAGACAATAAAGGACAAAAGAAATATAATCTAATAAGAAATATAATCACTTTATTAAGGTCAAAGGAAATATATCAAATATATCATTTCAATTTGAAGGTCATCTCCCTTTGAAAATGAAAGGTGTAAAGTAACAATTAAAATAGCAGCACAAAAACAGCAACTGACAGTTTTTAGGAATAAATATAGATGTTTATGTAAGAATCTGGCCTTGGCTTGTGTGGCTCACTTGGTTAGAGTATCTTCCATACTCCGAAAGGTGCTGGGTTTGATTCCTGGTCAGGGCACATATTCGTGTTTGATCCCCTGTTGGGGCATATGCAGAAGGCAACCAATCAATCTGTTCTCTCTAAAAAATCAATTAAAAGTACTTTTTATTTAGCCATATTGATAAGCCAAATAATCACTTACCACTAAGATTCTCTTTCTTCATATCCTATCATCTTTAAAAAAAATAAATCTTTATTGTCAAAACTATTACATATGTCCCTTTTTCCCCCCATTGCCCTCTCCCACTCCAACCCCCTGTCCCCCAAGCCTTCACCACCATTGTCTGTGTCCTTCGGTTATGCATATACACATAACAGTTTATTGGTTCCTATCACCTTAAAAAGTAAATGATCTACCTAAGATGGTAATAAGATATATATATATATATATATATATATATATATATATATATATATATATATTCAAAGTGAGAGCATTTTAACAAATTTAAAGTAGTTGTACATATGTTTTTACTCATGTGACTCATTGTATGTATAATTTTGAGCTCACAAAACCTTCTGTAAAGTTTATTCATGTATGCCTGTCTTACCAACTAGACTGCACAATTGGGTCTTAAAGCATGCAAAAATCATATAAAGTAGGAATAATATTTTTCAGATATTTATTGCTTTGAAATAGTGGAATATTCTAGTTAAATTGGGTCACTTTTTGAAATAGCATCTGGGTTGCCATAACCTAACAAATCACCAAGCAAATGATAACAGGAAGTATTTCTTTTGTACAGCCAAGTGTTTATTTTGTCGTAGATTTTTGCGAACCATAGGGTATGAGCTTGCTATATTTATGTTTATCTATACTGTAGGGGTTACTTTCATTACTATGCCAGCAGTTCTCAAAGCTTGGTCCAAGAACCTCCTGGGGCTCTTCAAGACCCTTTCTGGAGGCATATAACGTTAAAACAATTTTCGTAACAATGTGTGTCATGTGTCGTTATTAAGTCGGCTTCTACTCCTGGTGACTATATGAATGAACGATGTCCACATGCCCTGTCCTCAACAGCCCTGCTCAGCTCCTGTAGACTCATACTTAAGGCTTCTTTTATGAAGGCAACCCATCTCATATTTGGTTTTCCTCTTTTCCTGCTGCCGTCTATGTTTCCCAGAATTATTGTCTTTTCCAAGGAACCCTGCCTTCTCAAGATGTGTCCAAGGTAGGTTAGCTTCCATTTTGCCATTTTTGCCTCCAATAATGTTTGGGGTTCAACAGTTTGCTTGAGGACCCACTTGTTCATCTTTCTGATGGCCCACAGTATTGGTAGAACTCTCCTAAAACACCATATTTCAAATGAATTAAATTTTTTTTTCTGATGAGCCTTCTTCACTATCCAGCTTTCATAACTAACTAATCTAATAAAAGAGAAATATGCAAATTGACCATCACTCCATTACACCCACAAGCCATGCCCACCAACCAATCAGGAGCAAATATGCAAATCAACTCAACTAAAATGGCAGCAGCCATGGAGCTGGAGTTGTCCTGGGCAATGGAGGAAGCCAGGGCCCTGTGGGCCCTGAGCTCTACTCAAGGCTACAAAGTTTCAATTATAGAAGTTAAATAAATCCCAGATAACTGCTTCAAGCCAGGCACCCCAGTAGGAATCTGAACCCTGCAGGGGCTGTGGGCAGCCTAAAACAGCCCTCAGCCCCTCACCCAGTCTGGCCAGGAACACCAGCAGGTAGACATTCCCCAAGGGGTATAAAACTGTGAGAGGGCACAGGCTGGGGGAGAGACCCTCCCAAGCACAAATTTTTGTGCACCGGGCCTCTAATGCATAATAATTAGTAATATAAGGGGTGGATGATCTCAGCCTTGGTTTCTAATGGCAGATCTTTGCTCTTGGGAATCTTTCCCAATTCTTCCATTGCTGCCCTTCTGATTCTCAGCCTTCTCCTAATTTCTTGGCTGCAATCTTCATTTAAATTGATGACTGAACCAAGGTAAGCAAAAATCATTAACAATGTCAATGTCCCACTGTATGTTAAAACATTCCTTCTCTTTGGTCATGATTTTTGTCTTTGTAATATTCAAATGTAGTCTTGCACTCACTTCTTTCACTTTTTTCAGATGTTGTTTCAAATCATTGCTACTTTCTGCTGGTAAAATGGTGTCATCTTCATATCTTAGTTTTTTGATATTTCTTCCACCAATTTTCACTCCTCCTTCCTCTGAGTCTATCCCAGTTTTTTTGTATAATGTAATCTGAGTACAGATTAGACGAATAGGGAAATAAAATGCATCTTTGACTATAGGAAACCACTCTGCTTCTCAAAATTCTGTCCTGATAGTGACATCCTATCCATGATATAGGTTATATATCAGGATTATCAAGTGCTGAAGAATGCCATTTGTTTCAGAGCAACCCACAGCTTTCATGACCCATGTGATTAAAAGCTTTACTGTAATCTTTACAACATTGGCTAACTCTCTGAAATTCTTTGGAGCCAGTATCCAACTAATGTTCACAATTAGATCTCATGTGCCTCTTTCTAATAATAGTATTAAGATGTTATTTGCCTTTTTAAAATTCTCATTCTGTCATAAATACATAGTGAACTTTTCCAGATTTATATTATTATAATAGGTTAAATACAGAAATAGATAGGAAAATTGAGCTACCTTTTTTATTAAGCCACACGTTAAGGAGATTTGCAAAAATGTTTAACATTAGTACTTCTCTCATTGATGTTTTTTATTTTATAAAATACAATGATCATTTTATAAAAATTATCTTAAAGTGCAACGGGTTCATTGCTTTTATTTTGAAATTAATTAATAATTTTTAATTTCTACTAGAGTAAAAGTCAATAGATATAACCCACATCAACAAAAACTCTTCAGCACCCTCAATAATCCATAATTGTGAAAAATGATACTTAAGGCAAAAGGCATAAGAACCATTGAATTAGCCTGTTAGAAAGCTCCAATACTACAGAACCATTTAAGACTGATTTCTAAGTTGCCAGGTAGAGATGTATAATGGCTGTATACTGGAATCTCCTGGAGAGCTTTGGCTGTATAGTGGGATCTCCTGGAGAGCTTTATAATGAATATTGATGCCTGATTTATTATTATTATTGGAGTGGGGAGGATGAATTTACACTTAAGCATCAAGATTTCATTTTCCCACATACATGCTCATTTCCAAGTTTCTCTGTATTATGGAATGATTCCTAAAGACTTTTGTCATCCCTCCAGTTTACTACAAAAAGAGACATCTTTTATAAAAAGATTGTTAATAAAATGCTAAAATGACTATTACAATAATTGAAATGATGTTTCATATATGAATTTATGAAGGAAATAAAAGAAAACTTTCTAAATATGTAGTAAAGTAATCCTTTTAAAGTATGAATGCATAATAGACTGAAGAAAAATATGTTTATGATGCACATCTAATCTAATAAAGAAGTAATATGCTAATTGTGTCACTCTGCTACATCCCAAGCCATGCCCACCAGCCAATCAGAGCAACTATATGAAAATTAACCCAACCAAGATGGTGGCTGACAGCCACAGAACTAGAGAAAACAGGAGGCTTCATTGCCCTGGTGATAGAAGAAGCTGCCTGCCTAGGCCAGCTATGGCCTCTGCTCCAGACAACAAAGTTTCTATTACAGATTATAAGTAAACCCCAGATACCTGCTTCCAGCCAGCCTTACTGGGAGCTTGGGTTGCTGGGGGTTGTGGGCAGCCTGCGAACAGCCATCAGCCCCTCACCCAGGATGACCACACCCTCATAGGGTGAGGGTCCCTGCTGAGGGGCTTGGCCAACCTGAAAATGGCCCTCAAGCAAAGGACTTAATAGACACTTTTCAAAAGAGGACATTCAGAAAGCCAAGAGACATATGAAAACTTGCTCAAAGTCACTAATCATCTGAGAGATGCAAATCAAAACAACAATGAGATATCATCTCACACCTGTCAGAATGGCTATCATCAACAAATCAACAAATGACAAGTGCTGGTGAACACTTGTGCACTGCTGGTGGGAATGCAGACTGGTGCAACCACTATGGAAGATAGTATGGAGTTTCCTCAAAAGTTAAAAATGGAACTGCCATTTGACCCAGTGATCCCACTTCTAGGAATATATCCCAAGAAACCAGAAACACCAATCATAAAGGATATATGCATCCCTATTTTCATAGTAGCACAATTTACCATAGCTAAGATTTAGAAACAGCCTAAATGCCCATCAGCAGATGAATGGATTAGAAAACTATAGTACATCTGAAAAAACAGCAGGAGGAAAAACCAAGATGGCGGCATAGGTAAACACCTGAAATTGCTGCCTCACAAAACCACTTCAAAACTACAATGAAGAGAAAGGGCGGACACCACCCAGAACCACAGGAAGGCTGGCTGAGTGGAAATTCTACAACTAGAAGGAAAGGGAGAAGCACACTGAGACTCAGAGGAGGTGCGGAAGTGAAGTGCAGAGGTATGGAGACATGCACGCATGGAGAGGGCTGGCAACTGAGGATGCAGTTGTCTTTCTCAGTCCAGAGGAAGTCACAAGCTCTCTGGTGGCTCTGAACTTCAGTTCCGGGTGAGTTTCTGGGGACCCAGACTCATACAGGAAGAAGCTGTGGCTTTCTCTCATATCCTATTCTTTTTCCACATGGTGAAAAAAGCTGGGGAACAGATATTGCATTAAGACTCAGAAACAACAGTGTAATTGACAATAATACTAGACAAAATATAAGGATACGAGTCACACAAATGCAGTATTATGGATTTCATCTCTCTGTGCGGGACATGTTTAATCCTATTTTAAATGCAGGAAAATAAACTCAACAGTTTATCATGGATTTGTATTAAAAAATGAAGGCCAATCTAACTTGAGAGTTGAAAAATATAGTGGTTTGATGGATTATCTCAGATCTAGATCTGAAAATGACAATATGCCGATTGGTAAAATGATAATATTTCCATCATCTTCTGAGGGTAGTCCCAGAAATATGAAGCAGCGATATCAGGATGCTATGGCAATTGTAATGAGGTATGGTAACCCCAATTTATTCATAACCATGACATGCAACCCCAAATGGGCACATATTGCAAACAATTTACAACGCTGGCAACAAGTTGAAAACAGACCTGACTTGGTAGCCAGAGTTTTTAACATTAAGCTGAATGCTCTTTTAAATGATATCTGTAAATTCCATTTATTTGGCAAAGTAATAGCTAAAATTCATGTCAATGAATTTTAGAAACGTGGACAACCTCACTCTCACATATTATTGATATTAGATAGTGAGTCCAAATTATGTTCCTCTAATTAATTCCCTTTCAATGTGCATGAATTTAGTGCACCAGGCTACTAGTTATATATAATTCTTGCATAATTTAAATTTTATATCAATTTCTAAGCCAATAGTGAGGAATGCACAGATCCCACTTTATGATTAAAACATGATATTTTAAAAAGTATATTTTGATTTTAGTACACTACTTTCTTTCCCTTTTTCTTCATTTACTGTTTTTTATTGTTATAAAAGATTTTGTATTTCTCTAAACAAAATAAAGTCAATTTTTATGCTAATTTAACTAACTGCTCATGAACTGTCATCTAATTTTTCTGTGTTTCAGTAAATAAGCATAAAATGTTAATTATCAGAAAGTGAAGCTTATAAACTGTGTAGTGCAAAATTAAATAATAGCTATACAGAAAACTTTGTCTCACATTTCTTATTGTTGATAGAAAAGTGCTTATTAACATATAATTCTCTGGCAAGATGAGTGAATAGAATTATATAGAGACAATCAGATAATGAATACCTTAACAATCAATATCCAAGTAAAATATGTTTATTAAATAAAAATGTATTAAGAGTGTAGATTCACTTTTTATTGTTACTTTTTCATGATAATTTTTATTCATTTATTTGTGTTCTCTATATTGCACAGTGGTTTTAAACGTTATGAAAGAGCAATACCAAGCTTATTTCTTTACTTTTTACTAGCTTATATTTACAAATTCGTTTGAGGTGTTCCCCTTAATTTTTTTGTTGGCTTATGTTTTGATATCACCAACTGTGTTTTCCCCTTTTTATTACTTAAGTAGGAAAGAATATGTTATATTGCTCATAGTTGCTTTTTCCTTACAGAATTCCCCTGGCTCATCACTGACAGATCTTGATATCCAAGAGGGAGTCGGCTTGCAGGATTAAAGGCAAGAACCTCAATTAGACACTCTCTGATTTCTTCAGATGTTTTTTCTAATCTTTTAATATGGGATTATAGGCAGCTAGAACCTATGTTGCTATTATAAAAATAGTGAAGACTCTTTGTTCTAAATCATAAGCACTCAACATTTTAAAAATGTATATTTTTCTTAATTTGAATTAATTCTGGTCTAGATGAGGATAATGAACTTTGGTCAGTTCTTTGCGCTTCTGAGTATAAAATAGCTTGATGAGCAATGTGAAGTGCACACACTCTCCTCAGAATCTGCTGGAAAACTCCCTCAGAGACTGATTAGCTCATGCTTGTCACAAATAGGGGAGATAATTATGGGGCTTAACCGTCTATGTGGTGGATCTTTTGAGAGGCAATGGGTAGATCTAAGACTGTCTTTGGATCAACCCTAATTCTTATTATTGCACATATCTTATGAGGATTTTTTTTTCTGTGGTTTTTCTTTTTTTGCACATCCCCGGGGAGCAAACATTATCTCTTCCCCAAGGATGACATCACATTTCTTTTCCAGAAGATAAAATTGTCCAAATTAGATTATCTTTAATTAGTCTAATCTTATGAGCCATTCCATAAAGTTTATTGCACCCGTGCTGGCACCATGTTGCAAGATTCTTATTGAATGAACTAATCTTTTGCCATGGAAATGATGCTTATAAACATTGTTGCTGATTCCTTTATTACAATAAAGATTTTCTTCTCTGAAGCTTCAGGTTTCAATGGCTATTTTACGGTTCTCAGAAATACCAGATAACTTTATTTTAATGAGAGTGTTGACTTATCCCAAATTTCACTTGTTACTAAGTTATTCTACTGCAAACTGCCTTCATAGTGACAAAAGCAAATAAAGTTTTAGAAAATTTTATTTTTATAAGAAATTATTCAGAATTATTACTGTGTATAACATAAGAACCATCTCCTTTAAAACAGCCTCAAGTGTCAGTCTTGCTTTTAGTGAAAAGAACAGCTCTTAGGGCGTAGACTTACACACTGTATGGAAAGATCCTATTATTATTCATTAACAGGTAGGTTCTAGATAGAAAGATGAAACAAATTACCTTAACTAGAAATTGTGTCCTGTTTATTAAATCCCTTTTCTGCCTCAGTTGCCATCATCTTAAAACTATCTAGGATGTTTCACAAATATGGACTTACGTTTTACAAAATCATGATTAAAATGAATTACAACCTCTAAATTAGAATCGTTGACAAGATGATCATAATGATATTCCAAGTAAGATAAAAATGTCTCTGATATGAATTTTTATCTCTTTCAAAGTCTCTTAAAATCTTCTGCATCAAGCTATTCCTCTTAATTTTAAGACTTTCAATTGGTTTGTAACCTGGGTCAAGTTCCTTAACATTTTTGATTTTCTGTTTTATGACCTTTGTAATTAGAGTGTTGCAAAAGATGGTTTGCAAATCTCTAAAGCACTCTAATTCTATAATATAAAATGCTGCTGTTCTCTGGGGACTCCCTTCTTTCTAGAAAACGTTGTGCAATTGTTGATAGTTAAAGGAATTGCTTTTGCTAACGGGCTTCACAATTTCTTGAGTGATTACAGTAACTTAAGTTGCATAACTTCTAATAGAACTATTTTAGTGTCAGATCTAAATTTTTTAGACCCATTTTTAAGACAATAAATTTTCTCAGGGAAAAAAAATCTCCCTTTAAGTAAAATAAATGCTTGTCTCTTTCCTGTATGAACACCTTCAAAATCAAATCATTTCCCCCCATACCTCTACCTTTGTAACTTCCCTAGAATGAAAGAAAATATTTCTAATGGAAAATTAGTTTGGTGGTTTGAATTTGTAAATTTGTTTTACTCAAACTAGGAGAAGAAAATAAGAGTTAGATTATGATAAGTGTATATTCTGAGTACTTTCAAAATTAAAAGACTACTTAATTGGAGAACTTTGATATTTAGAAAAATGTTGAAATCACCTTCGTTCTTTGGTACAAAAAACATCCTGTTACATCCCATGTCTTGGTATGTTTGCTGTTGTTAGTGCTCTCTTCTTGTTCCCTCCCTAGGACTTGAAGTTAAAAAAGAAGAGGTCGCTGCTGGTTTCTGCCTGACTAGGTCTGGGTAAGTAGAGAAGACGAGCATAAAGCTCTTTCCACAGAGGAATTGAGACTCAGTCGATCAGACTCAGGTCATTGATTTTGGATCTGAGCTGCCATGGCGCCTGCTCCTGTTAGCCACCCTGGTGAAGCCCGCTAAGGCTTCTAATCCTCTTAAACAGCAGTCAAGAAATTGAGATTAAAGCTGGCAATTCACCTTGTTCAAATAACAGATTTGACAAATTAGGAGGGTTCAACCTTGTGATAAAAAGGTAAGCTTGGAACTATATGCTATGGTGCAACAACATAAATAAGATGCAAATCAGGTTATTAAAAATAAGTTAGACATATTAATAAGAGAAGTAATACCCTTTATTTTGTATAATGCAAAGCTAATTATGATATAAGTGAAATTTCAATACAGCAGGACAATAATCCTCAGAATTCCAAAAGCAAAAAATCAGATGTTTCACACTGACACGTTCTATGCTTTCTTGTATGGAAAAAGCTAACATAAAAAATAAAAGTAATATTTAAAGAAATATTAATTTTACATATATACATATACACCTTTGGCCTAATGATATGTTTAATTTAATTCTGTCAATAAATTAAGCAAAGACCTGAGCAGTTTTACTATCTATATAATAAATAGAAACAGTGGAAATACTTATCCAGAGTTATGATTCAAATAAGTTAATAAATCCAACCAAATTACTTATTTAATATTTTAATTGAATTTGCTAAAACTACTATTCTATTTAGTCAAAAAAGTTGAGATTCTTGTTTGAATAGATACAAACATTGGATTTTTAGTAAAAATTATGTTCTACCCCAGGTGCTGCTGGAGATGTATTCTGTGGATGTGCAGCTTTTACATTATCCTACACTGTGTTCGCAAGTAGCACAGGGTGCCCTTACATGAGTATGGGGGGGAGGAAACCCTAAATTTTAATCTCACTTAATATTCATTCATTTCACAAAAGGCAAAGAAGCACTCTCATTTTTATTAATTTTATAGTTATTTGATTAGTATATGTATATTAGTTCGTGCTTCCCAAGCTTAATAATTTGAAACACTTTCCATTTTTTCTTTGTTTCTGATGTTTTTTATCTTTGTATACCCAACACTTAGAATAATGGCTGAAGCATAATATGTTGTTTGATAACTGCTTTCCTTACTGAATGAATGAATGAAATCAAATACTTCATCTAGTTGAATTTCAGGAAGGAAAGTAGTTGTGTGGGGCATTTCATAGTTCCTATTTGGTACTCATAATGTATTATTTCCTTGGTACAAGTGAAGATCAACATACTGTTCCTATATATTTAAATATCAAACTGTTCTTTAATTACTAGAAATTAACTCTTTTTTTAATTTTTTAAAAATTATTATTACATAAAGCTTTACAAAGATTTGTACATATATGAACAAGCTATGAGTCACCATTCTATATGGAGTTACTTCTATTATATGCTTTTTGTGACCAGGGATTCTATCTAATTTGTCCATATATTTCCAGCACTTTGCATATAGTAGAAATACAGTGAATATTAATTAAATGAATAGATGTATAAATGTATACATGACTATGTGATCAACTGAACACTTCAAGTATTAGTTGTATCCATTATACAAGTGCATGGAAAACTGTGGCTAATTGGTTCAAATCTGCTGCCTGGGGAGGAAGGGCAGTTGAGGGCAGTCAATACTTATTCAATTTTACTTTCCATACATTTATTGAACAGGTATTGAGCATGTGTCCACTCTTTGTGGAATTATATAGTTGATCCTTTGGAAAGATACATAGAAATGAGGAGTGTGTATACCAAAGAGACCAAATGAATATAAAAAATGTGCTTAAGAATATATTAAAGAGACATTCCTAAATAAGCCATCAGATGTACTACAAAGTGAGAAGTTTGACAGAATACATTTTTAGGAAGGTGCTTGTCTCTCTGAAGTGATTTGAGATACAAAGTTGGCCTCCAACATTGCACACTACTATTGCTAGTTCAATATTTCATTTGACCAGTAATCTTTTCTCAAGATTTATTTTTAAACAAGAATGCCTTTAAAAGAGGTAACACAGGAAAATTCCAACACTTGGGTGCCTTTTCCTTTGTTAGAACCATATTCTCCACAAAGGAGTCTTTGGAACTTGGGATGTAGGGAAGAAAAAAGTGCACTAATAAGAGAAAAATACATTTGACAGAGGAGATGAGGGCCTGCCATGAGTAACTTAATTTCCAGATGTTTGGCCCTAGGTGATAGCCGATGCAGATAATCTCATCATTAGGAGTGCAAAGCGCTCTGGGTCTCCTTCATAGCTTTTATAGTATCGAATATCCCTGCCCCTGGGTCACTGAGACGTTGTCACAAATGAAAATAAGATTAATACATGTTTGATGCCTATTATTTATACATTTACCTAACAAAGTTACTTAACCCAAACTGCTCTCATTTTTTCTGATATGGATTAAAAATAATTAAAACCTCAAATATTGGCATGCCCTTTGTCTTTGTTAACCTAAAATAGAGAACAGAAATTTGCTGAATATGGTATTTTTACCACCTACTGAAAATAATTCCAATAAATAGTCATTAAAATTTCCCAAAGGAGACTTTTCAGGCAAAAGATGCCAATATGCAAATAGAAACACTATACCTGATTGTAATTCTCAGGGAAATATGTATTTATACAATTTAACGAGAATAAAATAATTGGACAAAATAGAATTCTATTAATGTAGTTCAATATTTGGCATCATAAACAAAATTGCTGAAGTCTAAAGTCATGTTGACTGAATTATAAAATAATAAATAAAGTCTGACACAGAAACTAGCCCCAAGTCATTTGAAAAAATTCATGTGTAGCAAAAGGAAAAAAACAATTATTTAAGTTAGCCAAAGTAGTATGAAATTACCAAGATCACTAAACAATGGCAGGATTTTACTATTTGAAACAAAAATATGGCAAGTATTGCACTTTGTATGGCTCTATGACATAGATATTTTTAGTCATAGAAATTGTGTTGTCCCAACTGTCAATCTCATTTTTGCATCTTCTCTGTATTTTATCTCCTCAATAAAAAGACAGAACATTTATTGGACGTTAATATATGCCAATTGTTTATATCTTCACAAGAATTATGCAAGGTAGGTATCACCCATGCTTTATAATGTATAAACAGCAGAGCCAGGAAATAAATATAGATCTGTTTGATGCCAAAGTTATGTATATTTTTTAATTACTTAATGCTCTCTTTTTCTGAATTAAAATACAAATATTTTACTTCATATGGAACATAAACATTATGTATTTGGGATTTAGAACTAATAAAAAATAGGATGCCCTTCTTTTTTGGCAAGCTATAGCACTTGAAAGGTGGGTGACAAGTACAGGGCAACCCAGTTATGCAGTTCCCACAAATGTATGTTTATTGAGTGCTTACTATACACCAGGTACTGTTTGGTGCACTGGGGATACAGCACTGAATAAAAATGGACAAAAATCTTTGCCTATAGAGAATATATATTCTAGTAGGGAAGACAATAAACTAAGTAAAAAAAATAAATAAATAGGTTATATTTTAGATGAGAAAAAAAAATGAAGCAGGTAAGGCAATTGAGGTTGAGATCTTTAATAGTGTGAGGTGGCCAAAGAAGGCTTCCTGACAGAGGTGACTTTTAAAATAAAAGTGTGATGGGAAAGAACAAGTAGCAGGCCCAAGAACATTCCAGAAAATAAAAAAGAAACAGCAAGCACAAGGTCTGTGAGACAGGAGCAAAGTGATTTGTGACTAATTTGGAATTGCAAATTTCCAGTCAAGATGGTGGCACAGGTAAATGTGGTACTCACTTTCAACCACAACCACATCAAAAGTACAAATAAACTACAGAGTAGCCATCATTCAGAACCACTTGAAATGTGGTTGGATGGCAATCCTGCAACTAAGGAATGAAAGAGGAAGCTACATCAAGACTGATAGGAGGGTGGAGATGTGAAACCTGTATGTGGGGAATAAAAGTCAGGAGGGATATCTTGGCTGCAGAAGTCCCCTCTGAAGAGCTAGGGGTCCCAGCCCCACACCAGCACCTCAGCCCAGAGTTGCAGTGTCAGAAAGAGAAGTTCCCATAACTTCTGGCTGTAAAAACCAACAGGAATTGAGACCAAGTGAGACAGAGGGCTGCTGGAGTCCCCGGTAATTTCTCTTAAAGGGGCTCACGCACAGGCACATGGACATACTTGGACTCACTTCATCTGAGTTCCAGCACTGGGGCAGCAACTCAAAAGGCATTAAAGATATATGGGGGAGTCTGGTATCAGGGTGAGAGCTGGAGGGCAACTTTCTACCAGTGAGAGGTACTGGCAAAGGTATTTCTTTCTTTTTTATTTTGAAGCCACTGTTCCTTTGACAAGCCATCTCCTCTACAGAGCCAGTAGGCAGGCACCATATTTGAGACAGCATCAACCTGATTCACATTGTTTGCCCCACCCTGGTGATTTCCTAAAGCCCTGCCCCACCTAATGTTGAGGCCCTTCCAAGCTGTTTCTAGTTGCTTTTCTATACAAATGGCCTGTCTTGGCTTATACTTCAGATTTTCCTAAAATGTCTTAAACAAGCAGCATCTGGCCTCAGTATGCCCCATACCTCTTGCTAAGTGGCCCCAGGCCCAGCACTAGCAGCAGCTGACCTTGTTTCATAGTTTGGCTTCACCTGGGCACCTATAATCCCAGCACAAGTAGCAACCATGTGCAGATCCCTTTGTAGCACATGCCAGGTAGCCTCAGACAGGACACAGGCTATATCTAAACTTTGTCTGCAACTCCCTGGGAGCACCTGAGCTATAACACTCAGTGGACAGCTTCAGACCACATTGAACTACCACTACTCAATCACCTCCAAAAGTGATAAGGGGTGGAGTCAGTGGGCACCAGAGTCCCACTGAAGTAGGTTCTGCTCTTTGGGGTGGGTCCCTATATAGCTGATTCTTCACATTGGTTGGAAGTTGGTTGTCAGTGCCAAGCCAGTCCTTACTGTTGATTGGTCTGGAGGTAAATTCCTTCCATTGACATGCCAATAACAATTAAGACTCAACTACAAAAGAAGGATATACACAGCCCACATGGGGACACACCTCAAGTGCCTAGCTTGGGTGATCAAGGAGGCTATGCCACTGGACCCTACAGAACACCTGCTATATAAGGCCACTTTACCAAGCCCACAAGATGTAGCAGTTCTGCTTAATACATAGAAACAAACACAGGGAGGCTGCCAACATAAGACATGACCCAAATGAAAGACCAGAGCAAAACTCCAGAAAAAGAACAAAACAAGATGGAGACAAGTAATCTACAAGATGCAAAGTTTAAAACACTGGTTATAAGGATGCTCAATGAGCTTAAAGGAAGAATAGATAAACTTAGTGAGAATTTCAACAAAGAGATAGTGAGAACTTCAACATAAAAGTGAGGCTAGAAAACATAAAAAGGAACCAATCATAAATAAAGAATACATTTATTAAAATGAAAAATGCATTACAGGGAATCAACAATATAGAAGATAGAGCAGAGGATGAAATCAAAGATCTGGAAGATAATGGAGTAGAAAACACTCTATCACAACAGAATATTAAAAAATGAGGGTAGTGTAAGGAGCCTTTTGGACAACTTTAAGTTTACCAACATTTATATTATGGGGGTGCCAGAAAGTGGAAAGAGAGAGCAAGAAATTGAAAATCTATTTTTAAAATTATGACAACCAAGATGTCTCTACCCAGCAAAGCTATCATTTAGAATCAAAGGACAGATAAAGAGTTTCTCAGACATAAAAAAGCTGAAGGACTTTATCACCACCAAACAAGTATTACAAAAACATTAAAGGAACAGAGAAGCATCGATTAGACTGTCAAACCTCAGAGGGAAAGTAAGGGAGGGTGGAGGTAAGGGGGAGAGATCAATCAAGGGACTTGTATGCATGCATATAAGCTAACCAAGGGACACAGACACGGAGAGGGGTGAGGGCATGAGTGGGGAGGTGGGGGGGGGCAATGGGGAAATAAGGACACATATTTAATACCTTAATCAATAAAGAAAAATATTTTTAAACTTAAAATATTAAAGGGTCTTCTTTAAGATAAAGAAACAAAGGTAAAAATATGAATAAAAAGTGGCAATAAATACATATCTATCAACAATTGAATCTAAAAAAGAAACACAAAATGAGCAAGCAGAACAGAAACAGACTCATAGATAAAGAGAACCGTTTGACAGTTTCTAGATGGGAGAGGGATTGAGGGGATGAGTGAAAAGGGGAAGGGATTAAAATGTAAAAATTGGAGAGGAGGAAAAAATGGCGGCGGAATAAGGAGAAGAGTCCGGAGCCTGCCCGGGAGCGGAGGGAGTGAGCAGCTAAGGCGAGTGCTTCCTAGCCCAAGCTGCAGAGGAGGTGGACCTGGGAAACACCTGCGACCGGGTGAGCCAGAATCCGGCTGGGAGAAGGTGAACTCGGGGCTTAGGGAGGGTCAGTGAACCAGACCCCAGCCCCTGAGGCTCCAGAAAGCCCAGGCGCAGGCGCTCGGCCGCGTCCCTAGGGATGGGCGCAGTGGAGGAAGCGTCCAGGGAACTGCGTCGCTGGGGGACTCTGGATACGGGTTCACAACCAGGATAGGGTGGGGGAGTGCGGGCAGAGGAGAGGCTGCCCCCCTCGGACTGGATTCCACGGCGGGGCTAGCAGTCAGAGAGGAATTGGGTGTTCCAACGGAGAGGCGTGCACCCTGCCTCCCTCCATAGCCCGCAACTCAGCACTCACACGGGGGCGCGCCCACCGCGGCTGGCACCTCACGGCCCTGAGCCCCGGAGAAGAGACAGGGCGCGCGCGTGTGACACGGCACTCCCATCGTTGCCGTTCATGACTGGCGCCTCTCGGCCCTAAGCCCCCGAGAAGGGACGGGGCGCACGCGCAAGCACAAGCACTGTCGGAGCCCCTCCCGCCCGGGGCTCACTGAAGAAAGACTTTTGCCAGTGGCAGAAGTGGGGGAAGAAGCACCGAGCCGCGGAATCTGGAGAGAAAGGGAGAACCCAGGGAAGTGGCAGCGAGTTGGAGGCCGGATCGCGCTGGAGCCTGGGACCTGAGTAGCCATTGTCCCCTGGAGAGATAACCCCTCCCTCCAGTATCCAAGCTCCACCCTGAACTGTAAAAAAAAAAAAAAAAAAAAAAACAGTCCCGGAGATTACTGAGACAGACCTAAAGAGAGACTCTTGGACCCAGCAGTTGGATCCTGAGAATCACAACAATACAGAAGACTGGGATCTTAAGCCAACCAGAGGAACATTTTACTTCTTCATACATATATTTTATATTTTGTATTTTACACTTTTTTTTAATTTCTTATTTTTTATTATTTTTTTAATTGGTATCTTCTTATTACTGTATTACCTCTCCTTTTCTTTTCCTTTTTTTCTCTTTGTTTCCCCTGTTGGTGTCTGTTGCTTTATTCTCTAGCTCTCTTCA